>VMDO01018883.1:25018-41211 GCA_007922755.1 Pedetes capensis
CCTGGATGGGAGACCGCCTGGGAACACCAGAAGCTGTAGGCTTGGGAGAAGGACCTGGCAACCCCCTCCCAAAAATCAATCTGCCATTGAAAACCCTATGAACAGCAGAGAAGCACTGACAATAGTGTTTCCCCTGTTGTACAGAGGGTCGCTATGAGTCGGATACCGACTCGACGGCACCTAACAACAATAACAACAAATTTGTATATTGCTACTTTGCTGAAAGAGCTTATTAACTCTAAGTGTTTTATGGAGGAATTTTGGGGGTCCTTTAGGTAAAGAATCATGTCATCTATGAATTAGGATAATTTGACCTCTTCTTTCCCTATCTATATTCCTTTAATTCCTTTCTCTTCTCTAATTGCTCTAGCTAGGACTTCAGTCACAATATTGAATAAAAGAGGCGAAAGTAGACATCCTTGTGTTGTTCCTGATCATAGAGGGAATGATTTCAGCTTTCCCCATGTAACACGATGTTGGCTGTATGTTTGTCATAGATGACCTTTATGATATTGAGATAACTTCCTACTATGCCCAGTTTCTTGAGTACTTTAAACAAGAATGGTGTTGTGCTTTGTCAAAGGCCTTCTTAGCATTAATTGAGATGGTCATTTGGTTTCTGTTTGTAATTCTCTTGATATGTTGAATTACATTAATTGATTTTCATATGTTGAAACAGCCTTGCATCTGTGGAATGAAGCCCACATTATCATCATATATGATCTCTGTTATGTTTTGCTGAATTTTGTTTGCCAGAATTTTGTGGAGGATTTTTGCATCAATGTTCATCAAGGAAATTGGTGCATAGTTCTCTTTCTTTGAAGAATCCTTGTCTGGTTTTGGTATCAGAGTAATATTGGCTTCATAGAATGAATTTGAATGTGTCTCTTCTTTTTCTATTTTATGAAATATTTTGAAGAGAATAGGTGTCAATTCTTCTTTGAATGTTTGATAAAATTCAGCTGTGAGACCATTGGATCCTGGACTTTTCTTTGTTTGGAGATTTTTTTTTATTACTCTCTCTAATTTGGTGAAGGGGCTGGGATTTAGCTCAGTTGGTAGAGCGCTGTGCTACAGTCTCTGAGATCCCAAGTTCAATTCCCAGCACCACAAAAGTGGGAGAAGGACCTGGCAATCCACTCCCAAGGCAATACAGAAACAGTCTGCCATTGAAAACCCTATGAGTGTGGCTATAAGTCCGATACCGACTCAACAGCACACAACAACAACAACAATTTGGTGAATGTACTGAGTCTGTTTAATTTGTTTGTTTCCCACAGGCTTAATTATGGTAATGCATATGTGTTAAGGAACTTATCCATTTCTTCTGTATTTTCATTTTTTGGGAGAGTACAATTTCTCAAAGTAGTCTCTAATGAATTTCTGGATTCTGCTGGTATCTATGGTTATGATTCTGTTATCATCTCTGATTTTCTTTCTTTAATTTGGGCCTTTATTGTCTTTCTTTTGGTGTGTCTGGTTAAGAGAGTGTCAATTTTGTTGACTTTTTCAAAGAACCAGCTGTTCATTTTGATAATCCTTTGTATTGTCTTTTAGTTTGTATTTAATATATTTCTGCCTTTATCTTGATGATTTCTTTTTGTGTACCCCTTTTGGTGTTGGCTAGTTGTTAGCCTCCTAGTGCCTTAGGTGTTTCATTACATTATTTTATTGGGCTTTCCTTTACTTGTTGAAGAAGGCACTAATGGCTATAAACTTCCGTCATAGATCTTCCTTTACTGTATCCCATAAATTTTGATAGAATGTGTTTTCATTCTCATTAGATTACAGAAGTTTTTTAATTTGTCCTCTAATTTTTTGATAGTCAATTGATCATTCAGAAGTGTGTTATTTAGTCTCCATGAGTTTGTAACATTATTGAGGTGTTCTTTTTGTTTGTTTTGTTTTTTGTTTTTGCTTTTGAGTTCTAGTTTTATACAGCTGTGGTCTGATAAGGTTATATAGTTGTGGTCTGATAAGGTATAGGGGGAAATTTCAATTTTTTATATTTGTTGAGGTCATTTTTGTGGACTAAAATGTTATCTGTTTTAGAAAAAGTTCCATGTGATGCTGAGAAAAATGTATATTCCGCATCTACTGGATGGAATACTCTGTAGATATCTGTAAGTTACAGTTGGTCTAACCTACAGCCATAGCCCTGTGACATCCAATCCTGTCAGATCTTGGGAGCTAACAGGGTCAGGCCTGGTTAGTACTTGGATGGGAGACGACCAGAGAATACCAGGTGCTGCAGGCTTGGGAGACGGACCAAGCAACCCACTCCCAAAAATCAATCTGCCATTGAAAACCCTATGAACAGCAGAGAAGCACTGACAATAGTGTTTTCCCTGTTGTACACAGGGTCGCTGAGTCAGATACTGACTCAACAGCACCTAACAACAACACAGTTGGTCTATGGTATTGTTTAAGTCACTCGTTTCTCTGCTGATTTTTTTGCTTTGATGACCTTTCTCTTGAAGATAGTGGGGTATTAAAATCTCCCATACTTATTGTGCCTGACCCTGTGTGTTCCTTTTTCTGTAATGAAATTTATTTTATGAAGCTAGGTTCACTTGAATTTGGTGAATAAATACTAAGTATCATTATGAGTTCCTGGTTGACTGTCCTTTTTACTAATATGCAGTGACCATCTTTGTCTCTTCTGATTAGTTTGGGATTGAAGTCTAAATTGTCAGAAAGTAGTATCACTACTCCTTCTTTTTTATGGTTCCCACATGCTTGGTATATTTTCTTCCAGCTTTTGACTTTCAGACATTTATGGTCTTTGTGGGTGAGGGCCACAAATTAAGGGTTTTTGTTTTTTAAAACAGTTGGCCAGTCAGTGTCTCTTCACTGGCAAGTTGAGACCATTTACATTTAGGGTAATAATTGATAAGAGCTTATTTGGCACCAATTTGGTGCTTGTTTCTATTTTGTGATTAGTATTTAGGCTGTATGGGAGAAGGACCTGGCAATCCACTCCCAAGGCAATCCTGAAACAATCTGCCATTGAAAACCCTATGAGGGTCGCTATAAGTCAGATACCGACTCAATGGCACCTAACAACAACATTTAGCCTGTTGTATTATAGTGTTCCCCACATATCTATTATTCCTTCCTTTGATCTTGCATTTGGGGTTGTCTCTACAGTCCTGTGTGCTGTGTTTCATCTTCTACAGTGCAGGATTGGGGGTTGTGAATTGTTTAAACATGTTAATATCATGGAATGTCTTAAACTCTCTATTTTAAAAGATAGCTTTGATCGTAATGTAATCTTGGTTGGTCATTTTTCTTTTTCAGGGATTGAATGATGTCTAAACAGGCTTTACTTGCTTTTAACTTTTTGTTGAGAAATCAGCTCTTATTCTGGTGGGTTTGCTTTTGTAAGTGAGTTGCTGTTTCTTCTTGCAGCTTTTACAATAGCTTCTTTGCTCTCTAGATTTAGCATAACTGAGCTGGGCATGGTGGTGCATACCTATAGTCCCACAGACTCAGGAGACAGAGGAAAGAGGATTGCAAGTTCGAGACTAGAGGCAGTCTGTGTAATTTAGTGAGACACTATCTCAAAAAGTGAAAAAAATGGGCTGTGGATGCAACTCAGTGGTACAGCACTTGCAAAGCATGCAAGAATGAGGCCCTGGGTTCATCCCCCAGCACCACAAAAAAAAATTTTTTTTAATTAAAAAAAAAAAGATTTAGTAAAACCATTATAATGTGTTGTAGAGAGGATCCATTCTCATTTACTCTATTTGGCGTTCTGAGTGCTTCAGTTGTATAGGTATCTGTGTCTTCCCTTAGTTTTGGGAAATCTTCATCTATTATCTCATTGAATATGTTTCTTAATCCCTTAGTAAAATTTTCAGCTCATTTGGATATCTCCTAAAGTTTGTATATTGTGCCTCTTCATTTTTTTTCAGAGACCTCCTGAAAGTATTGATCATGTTGCCTTTTCTTTCTTCCTTCCTTCCTTTCTTTGTATATGAACAGACAAGATCCTCAACTTTTCTTCAGTATCAGATATCCTGTTCTCTGCTTCATCTAGTCTGGCTACTGAAGATTCTACTGTGCTATTCAGTTGATTGCATTTGGTTTGTAATTCCCACATTTCTGGTTCTTCTTCAAGATCTCAATTTCTTTGCCAATTTTTTCTTCCAAATTGGATATTTTTCTGTCCAATGTTTCAACTGCTCTCATCATGATGTGCTTGAGGTCTTTCAACATATTTATCAGTAGGTTTCTAAATTCTTTTTCTGGCATCTTTAAGAAATCAGTTGCTTTGAAACTGTCCTTTGCCAGGTGGAGCAGCACACACCTGTAATCCCAGAGACTCAGGAGGCAGAGGCAGGAGGATCACAAATTCAATACCAGAGGTAATCTGCATAATTTAGTGAGACTCCGTCTCAAAATGAAAATGGGATGGGGATGCAGCTCAGTGGCACAACACTTGCAAAGCATGTAAGTGTGAGGCCCTGAGTTCAACCCCCAGTACTGCAAAATAAATAAATAAATAAATAAAAAGAAAAAAGAAAAAAAAGAAAAAGAAAAAAAGAAATTGTCCATTGAATGACTTTTGTCTAATGGGACTTCTCATCCAACCTGATCTTTCATGTTTTTTGTGCTTTTCTGTTGAGGCTTGCTCATTGTTTGATCTGGGTGCAAAGTCTACTCAATGTAAGGGTGTTGGAAGTCTGGATTTGATTTGACACATAAACCAACAGGTCCTCATTAAAAAATAAAACTCCAGAACCTCTTGGTCCACTCAGAGATAGAGAGGGGTGTGGGAGGGAATAAAAAGAAAGAGAAAAAATGAAAAAAGAAAAAAAAGTATTGATAAAAATAATAATAATAAATCAATAAATCACAAAGCTGGACACATTGCAAAAACAGAACCCCAGAGACATTCAATTTCCTCAGAGAGAAGTAAAAAAGAAACCTTGCAACCCCAAGCCACTCAGCTCACCCTAATTAATTCAGAATACATGAGTGACACTCAGTTCCTTCACACATCCTTCTTCCATCTGGATGTTGTTGAACAGCTGTCCTACCCCTTCTGGTCCAGCTGTTTCATATACTGTCTGGCTCTCTGCCACCCGTGTATCTCCCCCAATGACCACTCCCTCCTCAGCCTGTGCAAGTGCACGTGTTTCCCTGTTGGGGCTGACTTGTCCAGATCACTGGACTTTCTCCCTCCCTCTTGCACCTTTTGCCTAATGTTCCCTCATGAGGTGCTGTCCCTATTAGCTGCCACTGTCTGGTGTGCATTATGACATGCAAAAGCTAATATTGAGGTCTTTTTTGTGGCAGTCAGACTCCATACCTCAACTCCTTCACATAGAAAGAGGTTCTCCCCACACAAGCTCCCTTGCTGGTGAGATAGGCTTCAGACTCACTTATTAAACTCAAATCATGGTGTGTGCCACCATCCCTCTACCAATGGAATAATGGCAGGTCTCTGACCCACTCTCTCTGGCAGATCTCAGGTTTGGGTTCCCATACTGAACTCATGCTGCTATCTGTGCAGTCAGTGCTGTGCCAGCCAGGTGAGAGCAGGTTGCTTGTGCCGCTCTCTCTGGTGGGTCTCAAACTCAGATTCCCTTACAGAACTCACACCACATTCTGTGCAATCAGCACCACACCATGGGAGGATGGCTGGTTACTGGTGGTGCTCTTACAAGAGAGACACAGCTTCAAGTTCCTACTCTGAACCCACTCCACAGTCTCTGTGGTCAGTTTCATGCCAGTGAGATTCATGATGGTCTTCTTGGTGACAGAGTTCTGATAGAATGGTAATTTTCTCTTCCTGCTGGGACACTCAGAGCCATGTTTCTGATTGAGATCTCTCTCCATCCTGCCACACTGTTTTCTTTTTTTTATTTGCAATTGATACTATTTCCCCAACTCCATGTATTTTACTCTCTCCCTTTTCCTGTTTGGTATTTCTATCTGTTCAGTGTAAAGTTTTCACATTATTTTAGCTCTCCTGTTTCTCTGGGTATCTAGGAGGATTTTATCTGCTTGACATCTTGAAAATATCCCAAACACTTATTTTGACAAGTGCTCCAAATCAATGTGCTATTTTAATATTTTATCTAGGGAGAGAAACAGAGAAGAAAAGGGTGAAGGCTGAAACAATCAAACAAACAAACAAAATACAATTAAAAATATTTACTCCTCCTATTCCTTTCCTGTCCAAAGCTTTAGGTGATTTGGATGCTCAAGATTTATTGTTGGTGAATGCCATGTTTTCTCTCATTAAATCAAATGTTATTTTGTTCCTTTTCTCTTACCCATATTGTTTGAGGAAATTTTAGAAAACTTAGAAAATATGGAAAGTTTAAGGTAAAAAGGGAAGTATCCTGAAATTCCAGTCCAATATTGTTAAACTTTAAATTTTGGGGAGGGAGGGTGCAGTGAAAGCTTTCCATTTTTTTCAGGATTTTTCATTATTAGTGTTTTATTTATACATGCTGGTGGGATACAGAGTAATTAGTTGATATATCCCTTATGCAACTGTCTAGTCATTGTTTCTCACACTTTCATCTCCTAAAACATTTTACAGAATAAAATAAAGAAAAAAGTAAGGCTTTTCATTAGCATGTAATGAGAGTCATACACGACCTTGGGTTATACTCTGATTTTTTTTTTGTTTGTATTTTCGTAGAGTTACATCCTATATTTTGCATTTTTTCTGTCACTCTTTATCCCTCCACATTGTTTCCCTTTTCCCCTTCCCACTCCCTCCCACTAGTCCCTTCCTCCCTCATATTGGGACCACATGTAATTTCCAATCTTAGATAAATATGATTGTACATTTATATATGTATGTATCCATATTGTTTCCCTAAGGTAGCTTTAGCTCCCACATATGAGAGAGAACATGTGCTATTTTTCTTTTTTGAGCCTGTGTTGTTTCACTTAAAATGATATTCTCCAGTTCCATCTGCTTTGCTGCAAATGGCATAATTTTATTCTTCTTTACTGTTGAATAGTACCCCATTGTGTATATATACCACAATATTTTAATCCAATCCTCTATTTGGACATGTGGGTTGATTCCATGTCCTTTGATTGTGGATAGTGGTGCATTAAATGTGGAAGTGCATGTGTCCCTCTGATATGATGACTTATCTTCCTTTGGGAATATTCCTAGAAGTGGTATGGATGGATCATATGGTACTTCTATTTTAACAAAGGGGCTGGCATGAAGCTCAGTGGTAGGGCACTTGCAAAGCATTTGTAAGGCCCTGGGTTCAACAACCCAAGTACTGCAAATAAATAAATAAATACTACTGCTTCTTGACTTATGATAGAGTTACATTCCAACAAACTTATTGTAAGTTGAAAATATCTTTAAGTTAGAAATTCAGTTAGTGCATCTAACTTATAGAGCATCGTAGTTTGTGGTTGTTATTGTTGTTGGTAGGTGCCGTTGAGTCATCTCCGACTCATAGTGACCCTTATAGGGATTTCAATGGCGGATTGTTTCGGGATTGCCTCGGGAGTGGGTTGCCATGTCCTTCTCACGTTTTTGTGGTGCTGGGAATCAGACTGGGGACCTCAGAGACTGCAGAGCGGTGCTCTACCAACTGAGCTAAATCCCAGCCCGTAGTTTATGGTAGTCTACCATAAATATATTCAGAACACTCATGCCAGCCTACAGTTGGATCATCTAACACAAAGCCTATTTTATAATAAATTGTTAACTCTCATTTATCGAACATTGTACTAAAAGTTAAAACAGAATATTTGCATGGTACATGATATACAGATGGGCATTTGTAGACATGATGTGAAGAAACTAAACAATATCTAGAAAACCTTATCAACACAGTACACAATAGACTATCTGTTGCTTGCCTTTGTGATCATGTGGCTGGCTGGGAGTTGTAGCTTGATACTTAGCATCAATAGAGATTATTTTATGGCATTTCCCTAGCCATAAAAAAATAAAACTTCAAATTGGTAGTATGGATTCTACTGAATGTATCACCACTTTTGGACCATTAAAAATTGAAAAGTTGTAAGTTGAACATGTGTGTGTGTATCACCACTTTTGGACCATTAAAAATTGAAAAGTTGTAAGTTGAACGTGTGTGTGTGTGTGTGTGTGTGTGTGTGTGTGTGTGTGTATGGTATTGCAGGCTTGAACTCAGGGCCTCACATATCCTTTTAAAGTGCTCTATCACTGAGCTGCACCACCAGCCCTTTTTTTATTTATTCTACCAGGAGTTGCTGCTGATGCCTGCTGGGGGTATTTATTCTTATAGGGTCCTTTGGGTATGGGAGGGCAGGGGTATAGGAGAAGGAAGTGCCAGTTTTTTGCCTTGGGCACTGCTGCTCCAGATGTTCCTCTTTCTGAGGTTGCTCCAGTTGCTCGAGATGGTTTATCTACAGGTAATAGGCCATGGAGGTTGGGACCTTACATTCCCATCTTTTTACTACAAAAATATAGAAAGGAAAAAGAGGAGTGTTCTCTTTGTCTCCCTCCTATGTGACAATGGAGTGTTGTGTACAACCTGCAGCTCGGAAGTTGTAATGATCATTGGGACATCCTGGCCCAGTCAGCCTCAGTCTTCAGCAACGAGACCCAGTTGTAGCCCTTCCCATTGTGCCTACCTATGGAGCAGATGGGGACTGGCCCTGCATGGCCTGTCTACTGTCCAATTTCCAATTGATCAAGGAAAGGCAAAGTCCCCATGTCAAGTGAGGTGAGATTTCAATCCAGTCTGAGAGGCTGTGGTCACTGCCTACAACCTCTTGTATTGGTGCCATATGTTAGGTCCAAGGTGGAGAAAGATCACACCATCACACTAGGCCATATGTGAAGCAAAGGCTTTTGTTATAAGCACCTTGGTGAAGGTGGGCTGTTCCAATTAAGAGGAGAAACCTTTATTTTTTATTTTGAATCAAGGTCCTGCTAAATCACACAAGCTACTTCTGACCTTGAATTCATGATCCTCCTGCCCCTGCCTCCTGAGTTGCTGGGATTACAGGCATGTACCACCATACCCTGCTGAACTATCTTAAATTGGAGACAGTGTGTATACATAAAACCATGGCAGCAAAGAGGACAGAACAGTACATTAATTAGACTATATCAGGAAAGACTTCACACAGGAAGCAAATTTTGTTGCTATTAAGGAGTCTCTATGCAATTAAAATACTTGGGAAAAGAATTCACAGTGAGTTATTAAAAGAAACCGGGTATTGTCACTAAGGTAATTGAGACATTAGGTGGGGCAGTTTGCAAATGATTCAGAGGGTAAATTGAGGACTGTTTTGTTGGTTTAGATTTGTAAGATTTGGACATTGTCAGAAAATAAAATCATTGCTACCTGTTTGTATCTAAAATGTAAAGTCTTACACCTTGCTTAAATTACCCTTTTTAGGGATCTTCAAATGTCAAACTACTGCAAAAAAAAAAAGGCACAAATCAATGTAATATAAAAACGTCATGAGTAGAATTTTTCTCACCCTTGGGTTTGTGACTGACTAAACAGATGGTGAAAAAGCACGAGAACAAGTCCGTTCATTGTTGAAGCTATATATGCCAAAGCCTATGTGATCTTCATGTAAAGTTTGATTCTAAATCATATCTTTAGAAACTATTTGAACTCTTTTGATATTACAATTCCCATTTCCATTTGCAGTTTCCTCTTTGATGTGCCAAGGAAATTTTGTGCACACCAAAACTGATGTTAAATTCAAGGCACTGCTTACATAAAATCAAAACTGGGATCATTAGAAACAGTGGTATGATTGTTTATAGATATTTTTCATTCAGAATCTTGGTCTGAAGTAAATGTAGCACAAATTATGAAATTTAGACAGATTATGCCTTTTCATACTTCCTGTACTGAATGCCAGAACCTGTACAATGGACTGCTTTTCTCAGCACTTACAACTTCTTTATATTTGGAATCAAATACTATTTAGTTGTAAATGTCTATTTTCTTTATAATGTAATAACCTCCTGACTAGAAGAAAAGAGGATGCATTGAAATTGTTTCCTCATCTGGAATTCATAAAATTACTAGGAGGAGTGATATGGTACACAGTTTGGATTCTTGTGAGTCTCAGTATGCTTCTCAGAATCTCTGCTCAGCGTCTTTGTTGCCCTTGGACAGTTTTCTGGATGACGTTCACCTTGATAACTGTATTGACATGGACAATAACAATAAGCATGCACTGAACAAACTGTGGGAAAAGTATCTTAGTTCAAGCCAATGATGCAAAAGCATTCTTCATATCATATGGTTTTCTGTTTTCTGATTTAAAAAAAAGATGAGAGAGAGGATCATTCTGGATTCGTCTGCCAATGGTCTTGTGTTATGTAAATAAATTTTAGGAAATCAGATATAAACTAACATATGGGGCTATTGCATATGTCAATGTGCATTTAATCATAAAAATACTATTGACAGTAATTTCTGCATAAGATTTTTCAAAAGAAATTTCACATGAAGCTTCTCCAATAATCATTCAATTTGAGGATAATAATATGTGGTAAATAAAGTATTTTTTCCACTTATACCCTTAAGATAGTACCATTAGAAAATTGCACAATTGTTATTAGGTGCCATGGAGTCAGGTCCAACTCATAGCAAATCTATGTACAACAGAACAAAACACTATCCAACTCTGTGCCACATCCAGGACTATGTCAGTGCTAAAATACCAGGAAAAGGGCAGCCTGGGGAGAAAACTTTATAGAATTATAGTCCCCTACTCCAGCAAAACACCAGGCAAAAAACACTGGCCCCACTGATGCCAAGAAAGCTGAATGGTGAGCCTCGAATGCCTTTCTCACCAGGCAGTCGTGAGGTTCCCTAGCACATCTACCAACCAGGAGACAAGGTGACTGGGCAGGGGGCTAAGACTTTCAGCACTGTTTGGACTGAAGTATCCCTCCTCCAGCGGTGCCAGGATTGGTCTTGTGAGGATCCAGGACATCTACCTCCATGTGCCAGCCATGAGGCAGCTTTCCCCTTCTCTGCAGGCCCAGGTCAGTGCCTCATGAAGAGTTTTTACTGCAACCCAGAGGCAATGAGACACCATCCCATGTTGTCAGTGGAGGAAAAATGGAGAACAATAAAGAAGAAATTCAAACCTGTCCCAGCCAGCGTGTTATCAAAAGAAGACAGAAACTCTCCTCCAAGGAGCCTCCTTTTCCAGTCTCACTAAATGTGAAGTGAGGAACCTGGATTTTTACCAGCACCTATTAAAAGTAAAGTTTGGACTCCCATTTCTCTTGCTGAGAGGTGTCAGAGGACCCCGGATGAGAGAAATGGTTTAAATAACACCCAGAGTCTCAACATACTACCCCAAATGTTCAGAATTTAATTAAAAATCATTTGTCATACCAAGATACAGCAAAACTACAATTTGCATTTTAAAAACAAGTACATACAACCACATTGAGATGGTAGAGATGTTAGAATTGCCTGACAACTATAAGGCACATATCATAAGAGCTTCAACAAGTAATCATTGAACTAAGTGAAAAAAAATAGAAAATCTCATTCAAAAAATTAGAACATATCAGGGCTGGGGATGTGGCTCAATAGTAGAGCCCCTGCCTTGTATGCACAAGGCTCTGAGTTCAATCCCAGAGCCATCAATAATAATAATAGTAATAATAATAATAATAATCAGCAACTAGTAGAAGCTGTGAAGAACCAAATGGAAATTTTAGTAATTAATATAAAAGCAAATTACAAGTTCAGGATATGGTCCCAACATTTAAATGGAAGAAAAAAAAGAAAAAAAACCAGTGAACTAGAAGATAACACAACAGCAATTACTCATTAGAAAACCAGAGAAAAGAGATGGGGGGAAAATGGACAGAGACCAAGGAAACTGAAGGACTCTAACAAAAGATTTAACATTTGTGTTATCAAAGTCCTGAAAGGACAGGAGAAAAGCAGAAGACTGAAAAAGTGCTTGAAGAAATTATGGCTGAAAACACTTTAAATATATTAAAAGACACAAAGAGTAAATTAGATGGAATTAATATATCTAATTCAATGATATATAATTATAGTACTCTGGACTGTGTACTATTGGTAAAGAGATAGGCAAATAAATCAATAAAACAGACCCAGAAATAGACCCAATTAACATACTCAACTGATTTCTGACAAAGATATGAAAGCAATTCATTAGAGGAAAAAAAATTTTAAACAAATAGTTCTGGAGCAATGAGAAGTTAATTGACAAGAAAAGGAGGAGGAGGAGAAAGGAATAAGAAGTAGAAGAAAAGAAGAAGAAGAAGAAGAAGAAGAAGAAGAAGAAGAAGAAGAGGAGGAGGAGGAAATCATCTTCATCTAAATCTTATACTGTATATAAAAATTAAACATGGATCAAAGACTGAAAACATAAAACCATGAAACATTTAGAAAAAAATAGGAAAAATCTTTGTGATCCAGGGATAGGCAAATAATTGCTAAATTTGATACCAAAAGCACAATCCATAGAAAGAAAATTTGATAAATTGTACCTCATTGAAATTCACTGAGAAAGTCCAAGAACGCTGAAGCGCAAACTACAAGTTGCAGAGAAAATATTTACCAACTACATATATGACAAAAAAAAAAAAAAAAAAAAAAAAAAAAAAAAAAAAAAAAAAAAAAAAAAAAAAAAAAAAAAAAAAAAAAAAAAAAAAAAAAAAAAAACCCAGAACACCTAATAGCTAGAATGGGCTGGGATTTAGCTCAGTGGGTAGAGCACTGTGCTGCAGTCTCTGAGGTCCCAAGTTCAATTCTCAGCACCACAAAAATGGGAGAAGGACCTGGCAATCCACTCCCAAGGCAACCCCGAAACAATCAGCCATTGAAAACCCTATGAGGGTTGCTATGTGGTGCTACGACAGCACCTAACAACAACAACAACAATAGCTAGAACACATGAATGACTCACTTGATCCAAGAGTAGAAAAGCCACAAACAATCCTTTTAGAAAATGGGCAAAAGGCATAAGAGACTGACAATGAGATTGTTGTTGTTAGGTGCCATCAAATAGAGTCCAACTCAGTGACCCTATGTGTAACAGAACAAAACACTCCCCAACACTGTGCCACGCCTGGCACTATCAGTGCTCCTCTGCTATTCATAGCGGTTTCAATGATGGATGTTTTCTGGATTGTTTCAGGAATGGCTACCAGATCCTGGTCTCATTTTTGCAGTGATGGAGATGACAGGGATTGAACCCAGGACCTCAAAGAGCACAGACTAGCACTCTACCAACTGAGCTAACCCCCAGCCTGACAATGAGATACAGCTGGCAAACAGGCACTTGGAAATATTCAACATCACTTGTAATTAAGAAAGCGTAAGTTGAAAACAACAACAAGGTTTACTTACACAACTATTTAAATGGTTTACATTTAAAAAAAATTCTGACACCACCAGTGCTGACAGTAATGCAGTGGAGTTGGTCAGTCATACATTACTGGTAAAAATGTGAAATGCTACCGCCACTCTGGAAAACAATTGGGCATATTTTAAGAAAAAAAAAATCATATTAGTACATGCAAACTAGCAATTATCCCAGAGGAATGCAAAATTGTTCTCACCAAAACCCTGTACATCAACATTCACTGCTGTTTTATTCATAGTTGTCCAAACTGGAAACAACCCAAACATCCTTCATTTGGTGAATATTTTAAAAAACTGGAATACTACTCTGTATTAAAAAGGAATGAACCATTTACCAACAAAAAAGCCTGGATGAATGTGCAGAAAATTATGCTGAATAAAATAATCCTGAAAGGTTACAGGTCATGATTCAATTCTCACAATGGAATAGTAGCAATGAAGAGCAGATAACTAGTTGCCAAAAGTTCTGGATGCAGGTGGAGGGGGGATGGTGTATGAGTGGGGAATAGATGTAGCTGTAAAAGGCCAAAGTGAGAGAGTGATGGAAATGTTCTGTATCTTAATTGTATCAGTGTCTATATCCTGGTTGTGATATGGTACTACAGTGTTGGGGGAAAACTGGGTAAGGGTACATAATATTTCTTTGTATTATGTCTTATGTTTGCTTGTAAACCCATAATTACCTTAAAATAAAAATTTTAATTAAAACCCAAGCTATTATTAGTTATTGTCATTGATCTTTATCATATTTTCTGGCTGTCCAGCTCCATTTGAGTACTTTTTGTTAATTAAGGGAATATCCTAGTTCATCAATTCCCCCTCCCCCTCAAAAACAGAAATCTTACTTTCTTACAACTCATAGCTAAATCATAGGTATTGGGTATACATACAAGAGATTTTAAGTGGAAACCAGATAACTAGAGAGGCTCTTATAGAATCCATTTTGCTGTTGAGAATAAGATTGGGGATTGGGATAGATGCATTTGGCTTTCAGGGGTAGCACTGGGTACAGCATTAGATGTTTGGCATAAATGTGGCTTTGGTGTATTTGAAGATGATAGCAAAAGAGGGTGTAGTTCATTTGAAAGCAAAATCAGTGCTTGGAATTTGGTAACATTAATGAGTTTTCTGTTCATATTTCTATTTGAGCTATCAGAGTATTAGAGGCTCAGCTTTTGGCATGGATTTCAAGTCCCTCTAACAATTTTGTGAACTACTTCATGGTCTGCTGAAGCAGGCTCATGTCTCCTCAAGGGAGCAAGAGAAACAATTATACCTGTCTCTTCCAAACTTTGCATTCATAGATACACAATATATTTGTCCCTTGGTATACAGCGAGGGATTATTCCAGAACTCTCTGTGATACCAAGTCCACAAATGTTCAAGTTCCTTATATAAAATGGCACAGTATTTGCATATAATTTATACATATTATCTCTTATACTTTAATCTCTAGATTACTTATAACACTTAATACAAGGTAAAAGCTATGTAAATAATTGTCGTACTACATTGTTTATGGAATAATGACCAGATAAAGGGTCTATATATCCACAAAGCACATGTGACTTTATTTCAAGTATTTTTCAATACTTGGTTGATTACTTCTGTGGTTGTGGAACCTCTGGATAAAAATTTAAAAAACACTTTTAACTGCCTTCAAAGCAAATTAATGTAAAATGTCAATACAAATCCGTACTATAGTACGGATTATGAAAGACAACAGATCCATAACCACCGACTCCAACAAATACAGAAAATTGTCAGGGATTACTATGAGAGACTGTATTCCCAAAAATATGAAAATGTAGAAGAAATGGACAAATTTATTAACACGTATGACCTACCAAAACTAACCCCAGAAGACATAACTGACTTAAACAAGCCCATTACCTATATAGAAATAGAAAAGGTAATTAAAAGTGTCCCAACAAAGAGCCCAGGTCCTGATGGATTCACAGCAGAATTTTACCAAACTTTTAAAGAAGATATAATACCTGTCTTCCTCAAATTATTCCAAACAATAGAAAAGGAGGAAACACTCTCAAATACTTTCTATGAAGCTACCATCACCCTGATACCTAAACCAGGAAAAGATTCATCTAAGATAGAGAATTATAGACCCATCTCCCTTATGAATCTAGATGCAAAAAATATTCAATAAAATTCTGGCAAACAGAATACAGCAGCATATGAAAAAGATTATTCACCATGACCAACTGGGATTTATACCACAGATGCAAGGCTGGTTGACCATACGGAAATCAATTAATGTAATTCAACATATCAAGAAACTGACAAACAAAAACCACATGATCATCTCAATTGATGCTGAAAAGGCCTTCGATAAAATGCAACGCCTTTTCATGATAAAAACACTGGAGAAAATAGGTATAACAGGCAAGTACCTTAATTTCATAAAAGCCATTTATGACAAACCTATAACCAACATTATATTAAATGGAGAAAAACTAAAACTATTTCCTCTTAGATCTGGAACAAGACAAGGATGTCCTCTCTCTCCTATTCTATTCAACATAGTAATTGAAGTTCTGGCCAGGGCAATCAGACAAGAGAAAGAAATCAAAGGGATACAGATTGTCAAGGAAGAGGTCAAGTTATCATTATTTGCAGATGATATGATTTTATACTTGAAAGACCCCAAAACCTCAACCAGAAAACTTCTGGATCTAATTAACTCCTTCAGCAAAGTTGCAGGCTACAAAATTAACACACAAAAATCAATAGCTTTTCTTTATACCAGTTCCAAACAGGAAGAGAAGGAAATTTCAGGAAAGATACCATTCATGATAGCCC
>VMDO01018884.1:0-13445 GCA_007922755.1 Pedetes capensis
CTCTTCATATGCAACCTCTTGGAATGGTTGGTCATCTACCAATTCTTTCTTATATAATGACTCTGTGTATTCTTCCCATCTTCTTTTGATGTTTCCTGCATCATTTAATATTTTCCCTGTAGAATCTTTTACTACTGCCACTCGAGGCTTGAATTTTTTCTTCACTTCCTTAAGCTTGAGAAACACAGAGCGTGTTCTTGCCTTTTGGTTTTCTGCCTCCAGCTCCTTGCATATGTTATTATAATATTTGTTTTTGTCTTCTCGAGCTGCCTTCTGAAATCTGTTTACTTCCTTAACTTCCTCATATCTTCCTTGTTGTTGTCATTGTTAGGTGCCACCAAGTCAGTATCTGACTCATGGCAACCCTATGTACAACAGATGAAACACTATTGTCATGCTTCTCTGCTATTTATGAGGTTCTCAATAGCTGAATGTTTTTTGAGAGTGGTTACTGGGTACTTCTCCCAAGCCTACAACATCTGGTGTTCCCAGGTGGTCTCCTATCCAGGTACAAACCAGATCCGACCCTTGTTAGCTTCTGAGATCTGACAAGATCGGATGCCACAGTGGTATGGCTACAGGCAACATGTATGTATACATTATTTTAATTTTATTGTTATAATAATAATAATAATTATTATTATTATTATTATTATTATTATTATTATTTTTGCAGTACTGAAAGATGAACCCAGGGCCTTACACATGCTTTGCAAGTGCTCTACCACTAGGCTGCACCTCCAGCCCATTTTTAAATTTTTTATCTTGAGTCAGGGTCTCGCTAAGTTATGCAGGGTACCTCTGGCCCTCAAACCTGCAACCCTCTTGCCTTGTGAGTCACTGAGATTATAGGCGTACACCACCATGTCTAGCTTTACATATAATTTTAAAAGAGATGTTAAGTATTCTGTGACCTCAGATCATTATAACTCCTTTCAAATTTTTGTTTTCAAAGTACTTAATCATGCTTAAGTTACATTGCCTTACTATTCATTTAGTTCCACAATTCTTTATCAATAATTTCAAAATATAAACCTAAAAATGTTTTTCTCAGTTTGATGAAAATTTATTTGGTGGTAAAACCTGTGCTGCACTGACAGAAGAATATTTTCAGTCTTTATTGATCCCTTTAATATGATTAATCTTAAATTGCACTACAGAAATGTTCACTGACTTGCTTAAGAGGCGCTGCCTCAAATCACACTGGGGCGTTACATAGCATAAAGTACTTTAAACAGAATATCTTGACTTCTGAAATATATTCAACCCATGCGTGATAAGGAATTGTGTACTTGTCAGTTGGTGTGTTGCTGTGGCAGAGAAATCAACTGAAACAAAATCATGGGAGAAAAGATGTATTGGGAGTTCATGGTCAGAGGATCATGGTCCGTAATGGTGGTGGTGATTGGGGGGAAGTGTGGCAGCAGGGCCGTGGCAGAGAACCTCACATCTTGGTGGAACAAGAGCAGAGAGAACAATTGGAACCATGGGTCCAGGTAAAAACCTCCAGAGGCCTGAACCCAGTGACCTACTTCTACAAAGCTTATGACCCTCCTCTCAAAGTTCCACAGCCTCCCCAAACAGTACCACCACCTGGGAATCAACCATTTAAACACATGACCTTTGGGGAACATTTTAGACCCAAACCATAACAAACTGAAAACCTGTAAGATTTCAAAGTGTTCCTGTCAGCTGGGTAGCATGTGACATTTTAGTACAGCTGCTGAGGAGTCTGCTGATTGTCCCCAGGTGTGTTTTCTTTTGAGCACTTGGCTGCACACAACACCCAGCATTCCTCACAGGCAAGTATGAGCAGATGACCAGTGGAATGTGAGATGAAGAGATGTTGGAAGCTTCTGTGTCATGTTTTAAAGACAAATGTCTTCCTCTGGACTTCCACTCTCCCTCCCTCAGGTCCCTGAACCCCACTAGTTTGAAGTGGCCATGAATGAAGATTCAAAATATGAGCAAAAAATCTGAGATAAGTTAAACAAAGTTTATTTAAGCAAGAAAAGTTTTCTAGCAACTGGGCAGCATTATGGCCCACAGTTGGTTCAGAATGCACTACCCACCATGTGTTCAGATACATTTATAGCCAGAGAAAAGGAAATGAAACACACAAACAATCTGATTGGCTATTATTAGAATGTGCTTCACATGGATGTAGTATGAGGAGGTATGTGACTTATGTAGATCTGATCAAGCAGCAGTCTGTGATTGGCTAGTGATCACCTACAGAGATGGACTGACACTTTATTGCTGGTTTACAAAGGTATGCTCTTACACCAGGTTACAATTCCTTTGCACCTCAAGCTAGGGTACAGTTCACTAGTTTAGAGACCACATTGGTTTAAGTTTTATCTGTCAAGTATGGGGACAGAATTAGTTCAAATTTAGCACAATTTAATGGAACCACATTCTAAGTTGGCAGAGACACTCTGCTAGCCTCAGTTCCTGCATGACTGTGTGGAACACTGTGTGGAAGACCACTTATTCACCAAGGATTGTTATCTGAAAGAAAGAGAAATTTCTCTGTTACTTAGTTCATGGCATCTAGGATTATCATTGCTACATCTGGCCTTCATCCTACTGTAAGAATAACATATGCTCATGAGAACACTAACTTGAAGTTAGTGTGTGTTGACTTCACAAGGTTTTATTGTCCCCATTAAAAAGAGAAAATTAGTCCTCAAACTCTTTTGAATAAGTTGCTTAGATTAATAAAATGCCCTTTCAGCTCATTGATTTTTTTCCTATCATTGAATCTCAATTAGCATGCAAAACAATTAGCTATTCAGAATTGCCCCAAATTGACAAAATTGTTTTCTTTTCCTTTGTTTCCAGTCGTTTAATAGTAAGTTTTTTAACTACCAACTTTCCCAAATGGTGCTCATTTCTCTCTAGTAAGATGTAGCAATGGCAGCCCTCATGGCTGTCCTGTGTAGATCTGTTGTTGTTGTTGTTAGGTGCCATTGAGTCGGTATCGGACTCCTAGCGACCCTCTGTACAACAGGGGAAACACTATTGTCAGTGCTTCTCTGCTGTTCATAGGGTTTTCAATGGCAGATTGATTTTTGGGAGGGGGTTGCCAGGTCCTTCTCCCATGTGTAGATCTAAGCAGAAGGAAAAAGCAGAATTGAATATTGAATCTTTTTTTAAAATTACTATTTAAAAGTGCTAAAATGGTAAACATGTACATATAGCCTTATAAACTATGAAGATAGTATTTTTAAGAATTGAGTTCTTATGATGCCTCAATTCCTGATCAATTTGGACTTGATTTACCATCTTCCATTAGTATTCAAAAGACAAATGTCTACTACACAAGATATTGACTCTATATAATTAATTATACCAAGTCATCAAGAACATACTAATGGACATCTCTATCTGGCAATCAGTAAATCTTCAATCATATTGAGGAAACTACTGGTTTTTAGGATCCAGTGTACTGATATGTAGTAGCTTGAAATAACCATAGTATACTCTGGTTTTTAATAACTGAAAATATGAGATTTCTACTATTTTGACCTGGTTTTATGAATAAATTTTGAGGGCATTTTAAGATCCTATCTTTTGTGCCAAGGGAGGTAAATGAGATATTTTTTCTTTCAGTGTTTTTGTGTGTGTGTGTGAGGGTGGGGGGTAGGAGTTATTTTGTTTTGAGTCCCCAAATTAGATCCTGTGTCTGCCACAGAATCAGGAAGTGTTTCAATCTGTTGTACATAGGGTCACTGTGAGCCGAACTCAACTCAAAGACACCTAACAACAACATGTTAGTCAACCAAATGCAAATTACAGAAAGAAACGGAGATAACTCAAACACAGGAAGGAAAAAGTTGAATCTCTTGTAATGTCTTATTGCTTCCTTCATAACTTTTTTCTCTTATATTTTAATAATGAATTTGATGCCTTAAAGTACAGTAGCATCCCCCACTTATCTTCAAGGGATACATTCTAAGAACCTCAGTGAATGCTTGAAATCTCAGATAGTACCAAACCATATATATATATATATATGTATATATATATATATACATATATATACACATTGTCCTACACATACATAAATATGATAAAACTTAATTTATAAAGTAAACACAGTAAGAGAGTAACAATAGTTAATAATAAAAATAGAACAATTATAACAATACACTGTAATAAAACCTATGTGAATGTAATTCCTCAGCCTCTCAAGATGCTTTATTTCACCTTTTCAGTTAAAGGAAGCACTTTATGTCTTCTCTTTTGAATATCTGAATTGCCAGCAACACTATCCTTGTGATTGTGGCCATTATTAAGTAAAATAAGAGTTAATCAAATGCAGGCACTGTGAAACAACCACAGTTGATCTGATAACTGTAAGGTTAAATGACTAACAGAGGGTAGTGTATACAGTGTGGGTACACTGCCAAAAGAGATGATTCCTGTCCTGGGAGAGACAGTGAAGATTTCATCACATTACTCAAAAAGGTACACAACTTAAAGTTTATGAAGTGTTTATTTCTGGGATTTTTCTTTTAATATTTCTAGTGAGTGATTGACAGTGCATAATTAAAATTGTGGGTAATTGAAACTTCAGATGAAGGGAGATTACTGTACAACAATAGTCCCTATCCCATGACTGCTGTCTTGATTCAAATACTGTTTCAGTAGATTTTCATTTGATATTTTTGCATTGCCCTGGTCTGCAGTCTTTTAAAATTTTCTTTAAGTAAAACTTAACTGAGAGCTGGGTGTGATGGTTATTGCCTGTAATCCCAGTGATTTGGGAGGTAGAGGAAGGAGGATCGCAAGTTTGATACCAGAGGCAGCCTGTGTAACTTAGCAAGACCTTGTCACAAAAAAGAAAAAGTAAAATATAAACAAACAAACAAAAAGCAAACAAACAAAAAACTGAACTGAGGATTTCTGCTGAGACTCAATGTTTGACCCTATGTTCTTCTCAATCTCCAGTCTTTTCAGGAGTAAAGTGATGCTGCTGCCATACAACTTCAGTTATTATGTACGTGATGATCACTGGAAAAATTCTTTCTCCATCCCCAACCTGTCAGCAAAACTGATTGTCTATTCCTAAAAGCCTGGGGATTAACTGTTCTCTTCACTTTCATGTACTACAGTATTCCTCAAACTCAGATGTTCACACTTGCTCCTTTGATTAGTTTCTACTGAAGAATAATAGAGACCAATGGTGGAAAAAGGGCTGTGGAGTTAGCAGACTTAAGTAAAATACTGCCCTTCCATTCAACAAATATTTGGGATTAGGCAAATTCCTTAATCTTAATATTATGCACAGTATCTAGTTTCTAATGATGTTTAATAAATATGAGAAACTGTTGTTTATCTGAGATACACTACCAAGAGATTATAATCCTTGGTAATGTATCCTATTAGAAAGAAATCCTACTGGAGAGGAAATATGTATGGAAAGAAAATACTTCAAGTCCCAGGCATTCTCTTTGCCTTCATTGCATAAACACATTAAAGAAACTTCAAAGCAGCAGCTCAACATATGTTAGAGGGTTTGTTCATCTAAGAATCAAGCTGTGGTGGAGAGCCGTCAGTCCCCAGAGTCTCAGGCTTCCAGGGGAAGGATAGGACTCTGAATCCAAACATGAAGCCAAGAAATTTTCCAGGAAAAGAATGATAAAAGCTTTGGAGATGAGAAGACATAATAAATAGAATCTGGTTTCTAGCAGCAAAATATTAATAGTATTATTCAGTAAATCTATATCTTCAACACTTTGCTTTTTTTAGAGACTTATTCTCAGCCTCTTCCCCGTAGTAACTAGTAAGAGTAACATCAGATTATTTATTCAACTCCTGAAATTAATAATATCAGGTTGCACATTCAGTATGTAAACAGATATTTTATTCTGCAATTACGATGATAATTCAGACTTGGAGGCAAATCTCCTGGGTTCAAATCCTGCCTCTACTACTTGTCAGCTCTCTGGAAGTAGGCAACCTGTCTGTGCCTCATTTCTTCACTCAGAAACCAGAGATAATAATGGTAATTACATTGTAGGTTATTGTGCAGATAGAACGAGTTAATGTGTTTAAGCATTTAGAACATTTAGTTCCAAGCAAAGAGTAAGTGCTATAAGCATGTGCTCTCATCATTATTATTACTATTATAGTTGCATTTGAGCACATGCATTTCTTTTCTCAAAGGAAATGTCCTGCTAATGACAGTAGAAAACAATTTAAATGTCAGTAATGGAGTCAAGAGCAAAGCTCTGATTGATAGGATTTTGTTACATGGGGAAGCTTGTTATTTGTAGCTGTACATGTATCAAGCATTCATACATATGTATGTACACAGGTAAGTCTTGAAGGGCAGATAAATTTGGGTTGTAAAGTTAGCCTTCATAACCAAATTCCACTGTACCTATTTTCTCTCTAAATTGGTTTATGAAGTATATCATAAAAAGAGCTTTAAACTACATCAACTAATAGCATTCACTGCCTGATTTACAGCAAAGTCCTCTCCCCACTGACATAGGCAAAAAGCCCTCTGCAAAGAAGTGGGTCAAGTAGCCCAGTGATTAAACATTTTTCCTCTACCGCAAAAGCACAACACTTTTATTGGCTTGGGCAAATTTTACCTTCATTTTCATCTGTCTTCCCTTTGCCTACATGATATATGTACTCTACTACAGGTAAAGCCAATCAGTACTAAAAGAGGTTGCCCCTAAGCCTTAAATAGAGCCCAAAATGGTGTTCTGAATCTGGAGTGTGGCATAGAGAGGGAATATATGCATCTTTATATATTCTTTGGTGGAAAATCAATTTAATGCATAATTAGATATTTTCAGATATGATTAGCTGTTTTTCATATGTCATATGAAGGATAATGCAGGCCCCTTAATTTATTTTTCAAGAACTGGAGGGAGTTTTATTCCCAATGTCAACTGGACAGTGACTTAAAAGTCTGTCTGCAACATGCACCCCAAGAAACACAAATGTAAGGAGGTAAGTAGAGAAGCAGCAGACATTCCAATAAATTTTCCTACTGACTCTGAGGCCAGAGTGGAGATCATGAACCCAAACACTCTTGAGACTGAACAGTCTAATAAAAGTCAGTACAAGTAGCTGGAAAAACCGTATGGTAAATGGGAAGATCATATAACTTGCTGAATGATGCTAGTTGCTTTTTGCCATGTATAAATGAAGGTTAGTATTTCCATATAAATTGATTTTTCAAAAGAAACTGGTAGTTTCTATTTTTAGAATGATTTCACAATTTAAAAATCTTGGCAACCAACACAATTCTTAAAAAGATGTGTGGTCAAAATTCACACACATATGTGCACCCCCGAGCACGCACACACACACATTAGAAATAGTCTGTGAGTTACAAGCTTTGGGGAAAAGACCTGAATGATAAGCCAAGAGAAAGAAGACTCAGAATAGCAATTTCTAGAACCTCCTGTTATAAAGTAAGGGTAGAACTATTGTGGGCAGAATAAAATCTTTTACTCCTGCTTAAAAACCAAGCTTTGCAATTTGATGTGATACCAGGTGTTCTCTGAGCTGCAGGAAGTAAGAAAGATTTTCCCTGAGCCAGAAGTGCATGGAAAAAATCTTGCAAAGTATATATATTTTAAATGGTGAAGTATTTGAGAACAGGAAGAGCATATTTCATGAAGTGCTTCATAATAGGTTAGTTTTTTTGTGTGTGTTGTTGCTGTTGTGTTTTTGTTTTTGTTTTTGTTTTGTGGTATTGGGTGATTGAACCTAGGGTGCTTCCACAACTGAGCTGCACCCCCAACCCGCTTTTTTTTATTTTTTATTCTGAGATAGGGTCTCACTAAGTTATATAGGCTGCATCTGACCTCCAACAAGCAATCTTCCTGACTCTGCCTCCCAAGTCACTGGGATTACAGGCATGACCCAGAGTGCCTGGCTATAGATTAGATTTTTTGTAAAATTTCCTGGAAATTTTCAAAAACAGCAAAGTGCTAAAAATTCATAAGTAGAGGAGGAATTGAGGTTGGACTATGATGACAAATGAGGTAAGGAAAGAAAGAAACACAATTTAAGGAAGAAATCTTTCCAATCCCAATGAGTAATTTCAATAGGCAAAGATCTTGGAAGCAAGGCCAGTTTGGAATGGTCTTAGGGCCACAAAGCCACAAAGAGTGTGCTGACTCAACTTTAAGGGTTACTTCTGCTAAACACCAACTGAAGCTTAGGAGGCTTCAGCTCCTAGAGGCAATAACACAGCCTTGGTTGGTGATTATTTTTCTAGTGAAGAAAACCATTTTATTTTGATGATCTTGATGGGTCTCAAGGTTTCTATCTA
The DNA here is from genome assembly GCA_007922755.1 of Pedetes capensis. Taxonomy (NCBI): domain Eukaryota; kingdom Metazoa; phylum Chordata; class Mammalia; order Rodentia; family Pedetidae; genus Pedetes; species Pedetes capensis. Next base: position 8,309 of record VMDO01018884.1, read on the forward strand.
CTATATCAGCTTATCCAAAATAGATTTCACCATCTCCCCCATTTGTTATAATCTGGGCATTCTAAGCAGCAGAGAGCAGATAGGATTAAATGTGCAAGGATTTTATGAGGTGAGATGCTGCTGATGGCCCTAATGTGCTAATAATCATTTAACAACCAAGTCTTTATGGGGAAACAGCCCTGATTTGTAAAGTGTCCTGGCTGTCAAATGTAACTACTCCCTTCTCAACCCGTTTGAAGCTTTCATCATGGAAAGAAGGGCTGTGGATGCAGCTGAGTTTTAGAGCACTTGCCTAGCAAGCATGCACAAGCCACTGGGCTGCATCCCCAGCACCACAAGGAAACAAAATCAAGCTTTCACATGGTGTCACTAATCCCCAAGGTGAGAAGAGGCACCTACAAGGTTCTTGAACCAATACCAGCCCCATGGGCTTCAGCCTACCAGTCTATGTGAGGGAAATATGGAAGGACCAGGCTACTCCCAAGTGAAAGAGAAAGGGACAGAATGAATGAAAGTTTCAACAACTGCTTGGCAAAGCTGTCAGTGATTCCGCAAGCTGAAGTGAGCCATGAGAGGGGCCCTGTGCGTGCCAGGATTGGGTCCTCACTGTTCCCCTTGCCACCGGGAGTCAAATTTGGGAGAAGTCTTTAGGGACCCTGGCTTATGCACAGACACCTTGATGGCTTTGAAAGCGGAGTGGCTGGGTCTTTGTCATCTGCAGACTTTGTAATTGGAGGTCTTCAAGATGCATTCTCATATTCTCCATATCTTATAGTCTTTTTCCTCCCCTTTAAACTAGTTTTTGTTCTGAATTCCCTTACTTAGTGAAGAATAAGCATGAAGAGAATGAATTTGATCAAGCATGCAATGAAGTACAGCCCAAGCATGCAATGAAGTACAGCCCATTAACTAAACAGAAAGTGTCCGAAAAGACATGAAAATTCATACATAGAAATCAAAGTAAAAAGCAGTAAGTCAAATTCTAACCAAAATAGGACAAAGGCAAAATCCAGGGAAATGGGAGTTTTGTATAAAGTTTCACATGGAAATAAACATATACACATAAATACCTCTAGATAAATTTGAAATGACAATCTCTAGCTTAAGCTTCTGTGAACAGACTTATGTGCTGTACATGATTTTAAAATAACAGTGGTAGGGTTTGACTTGGGGAACTATAATTTTTGAATTAAAGGAATGCACCCTCATGAATTTTTAAAAATTAAATAATATGGAGTTCTGAAATGAAAGGACAACAAAACCCAGACTTCTCTCAGACTTTTCTCCAGAGTTAATGGCAGACTCGCTGATGCACCTCCCAGACTTTCCAGCAAAAAGACTTGGCTGGAAGTGCCCCGGACAGATAGGTTACAGCTGCCAATCCTTCCAAGGAACTGCCTTGACTGCAAAGAGCCACCTTGCGCAAGGGAATTCACATGCAGTGACACAGCTATAGTGTTGTATAAACTCAGGGCTATGGCCTGGGGTTTAGCTCCCATGGCAGAGTGCCGCTCTGCATTCTCTGAGGCCCTGGGTTTGATCCCCAACACTATAAAAATGAGAGAAGGACCTGGCAGCCCACTCCCAAAACAATCAGCCACTGAAAACCCTATGAATAGGAGAGAAGCACTGACATGGTGTGGGGCATCCACAGTACCAGGAGTGTTTTTTTCTGTTGTGCATAGGATTCTCTATGAGTCTGACAAGACTGGACGGCACCTAACAACAACAAAAGCAGAGCTATTTCAGTTTGACTTCAGAGGATGGTTGTCTGAAGGGGGGCATTTTAGCTACAAAGCACCCACTGTGAGTGGCTGAAGCAACCTATCATCAGACCTCTTCTCTGTTGGACTTAATCTCTCTGCAGAGTCCAGCTTTCTTCCTTTAAAAGGTCTTGGTCCTGAGCACATTCCTTTAAAAAAGAAAACTGCTGCTCAGTCTGATTCACAAGAGCCAAAACTGTGATGAAAGGCAGCCACTTTTTTTTAAAAAAGCCTTTACAGAAGTACAATTTACATACAGAAAATGAACATACAAATTTCTAGCTCAATGCACTTTCACAGCCTGAACAATAGATGTAACTAGTGCCAGATAAGAACAGAGCATTTCTAGCACCTCAAAAGAGACAATACATTTAACAATTGCTCTTTAAAATGTCTAGTAAAATTTAACTGAGTCAAACAGTTCTTTAGATCCATGCCAAAGGAAGAAGGAAGACATCTTACTTTGCTAGCTCTAAAGCCCCAGAGCTCAGGCAAAGATTTCAACTTTTAAAACAAAACCTGTAACAGTATATCTAGTGTAGTGTAGTTCTCAATATTTATGTTACTTCATATTGGATTTGGTTGATGCTCATTAATAGAGGATTAGTTATAAAATCACCAATTTATAGGTGAAAGTACCATGAATCTCTCCAGATTAGCCTCAAGAGTGTCTCCTGCCTTCTGTAGAAAAGCAGGTGTGTGTAGGGGTAACATCTCTAAGCATCAGTCTGGTCCTTCTCCTTACCTCGTGGATAATCTGCCTCCCCAGAGTACCCAGGACATCTTTAACCTATCTGGGTAGAGGCTGGGACACTCAGATACTCTATAAAGAGAGAATATTACTCACCACGATGAAAGCAAACAAAAGTGACAGAGGAAAAATCTCCCTTTAAACCAAGATTTGTGGATCCAGCATTTTGCGGGTTTTTTGTTTGTTTGTTTGCTTTTGTTTTGGTTTGGTTTGTTTTTGTTTTGTTTTGGTTTGGTTTGGTTTTTTTTGCAGTACTGAGGGTAGAACACAGGGCTTTGTGCTTGCATGCTTTGGAAGTGCTGAACCACTGAGCTGCACCCTTAGCCCATTATTATTATTATTATTATTTTTAGGGGGGTTTTTTAGTTTTTTGAGGCAGGGTCTCACTAAATTATGCAGACTGCCTCTAGTCTAGAACTTGCAATCCTCCTTCCTCTGCCTCTGGGGTCACTGGGATTACAGGCATGCATCACTGTGCCCGGCTCCCATCATCATTCTTAAAAACAGATCTGAGAAAGAAAATGCCAGCTCCGAATGTTGTGGTTTAGACTTGAACTGGAAAGAAAAGAATTAATATGTAAAATAAAAGGTACTAACTGAAATGCTCAAGAGTTTTCAAGAACTCTAACAGATAAGGAATGAAAATTAGAATTAGAAACTCAAAAGAACTTGGTGTCAGACAATATGCTCTGAGGCTGTTGCAAATCTAGAGATTGAGTTTCTGTTAAGGATTGGAGCCAGGGCCATGAGGGAAGAAATGAGAGTAGAAGAAGACCATCATCTGAGCTCAGATATAAGCTCTTGGTTAGAACTGGGAGAATCAAAACAGAAGATAAGATCCCAAAACGCAGAGTCTGGCTAGTAGATGTCAAGGTACAACAAAGAACAATGAATGGCCAGTTTGCTATCTCCGATGGCTGCCTTGTCTGTCTATCCAAGGTGTCTTCCTTCTAATGGAAGCTTTGTTGTTGTTAGGTGCCATCGAGTCGGTATCGGACTCATAGCGACCCTCATAGGGTTTTCAATGGCTGACTTGTTTCGGGATTGCTTTGGGAGTGGATTGCCAGGTCCTTCTCCCACTAATAGAAGCTTGCTTAACTGATTTTCTGCTCTCTCTGCCTTTTCCTTCTTTGGGGAATGTCCTAATCTTAGGCCACGTCACCCAAAGAACTGAAGCTTCTCCAGATTTTTTCCAGGTTTATCCAAGTTTCTCTAGGTGCCTCGGTTTTCCCCCACAATTATTCTTTAAGGATAAATCATCTCTTACAATAAACTATGTGTATATTCTGCACTATAGAAACTTAAGAAAACAAAAACAAAACAAAAAGTAAATGGTTAACACCTATTGAGTAATTATACTTGATAGATGAGATGGTGTCCTCAGTGTCTTACATAGAATGACCCTATGAAGTATATATTATTTTCAAACCCATTTTATTGATGAGGAAACTGAAGTACAGGGAGATTAAGAAACTAACCCAAGACCAGGCTTGGTAACACATGGCAGTTATCCCAGTGACTCAGGAGGCTAAAACTGGAGGATCTCAAGTTTGAGGCCAGAGGCCGCCTGTGTAATTTAGCAAGACCCAGTCTCAAAATTTAAAAGAAGTACAAATTGGTCTAGGGTGCGGCTCAGTGGTAGAGTGCTTGCAAAGCCCTGGGTTCAGGCTTCCGGCTCCCCACTATACCACTAAAAATGAAAGAAGAAAGAAAGAGAGAGAGAGAGAGAGAGAGAGAGAGAGAGAGAGAGAGAGAAAGGGTGGGAGGGAGGGAGAGAAAGAAAGAAGGAAAGAGTAAGAAAAAGAAAGAGAAAGAAAGAAAGAAAGAAAGAAAGAGCAGGAGGGAGAGATGGAGGGAGGGAAGGAGGAAGGGAGGAAGGAAAGAAGGAAAAAAAGCTAGCCCAAGCTGGTACAGTTTGTATATGGTAGAGACAGAATTTGAAAGGAGGGGGTCTGGTTCTACTGCCTTTACACATCATTTTTGTATCTGGCTAAATCAGGTGTATTATGAAGCTAATGAAATTTGAATTTCAGGCTCCTCATTTCTTTGAGACTCTCTAAGATCCTGGGCCTAACTTCATAATTTATAATTTTTTATTATTTTTTCTTAAAGAAGATTCCTGTCATTTGTATAAGCTTCATGCCTTATAAAAGCTTTTTCCTTTCTGTGATCTGCCAATAGAAAAATAACAGGACATCCCAGACAGCAATAAATAACTTTGTCTCTTTATTTCTCTCTCTTTCTCTGTCCCTGTCATGTTCACAGTGGGTGGAGACCATCCCAAGCACCATCCTGATAAGGCTCAAAGGATCCATATCCCAGGACACCTTTAACTTACTTGAGCATCTTTGAATAAGGCACAATGGTTGCAAAATGCTACAACAGCCCATTTGTTTGCTCATAGCACTTCAAGCATTTGAAGAACTAATGACTGGTAAAGTTCACACCTGGTCCTCAAAGTCCAGAGCGAAGGGGTGAGACTGTCAAGATTGGAGACTGAAAATGAAATTACCACTTTAAAAATTCTCAGTTTTACCGGGTGTAGTGGCATACGCCTGTAATCCCAGCAACGGGGGAGGTAGAGGCAGGAGGATGGCAGAACAGATAGTTTGCATAATTTAGA
>VMDO01018884.1:13545-41312 GCA_007922755.1 Pedetes capensis
CACAAGCATGAAAGTCAAAAGAACTTCCATGGAAATATAAAAAAATAATTCACAGAGGTTTTCTTCTCCAGCTGTATTTTGTATTAACCCTATTCTTTCTAAAACAGTAAAAATTATTCTGGAAATACTTCAAAGATTTTGGTGCCTACTTTTTCCATAAACTGCACAAATGTCTCATGGCTTTTTCACTCACTTTCTAAAGAATTACAAAATGAAGTCTTTAAAGGGGGGTAGGGAAGACTAATAAAAGCTCATCATTCCCCATGCATTGTTTTTATGTGTTCTCACATAATTGTCACAGCATGTAAGCATTTCCTACATGTTTTGAGAAGAGGCAGCTAAGGATCTGAGAATTGAAATGACGTCCGCGAGTTAAAACAGTTACTTTGGGAAGCTGAAGCTGTAGGATTGATATAATCTGGGAGCCAGACTGGGCTACAAAGTGAGATCCTGTCTCAAAAAATAAAAACAAAGCAGGGCACAGTGGCTGGTGCACACCTGTAATCCCAGTGGCCCTGGAGACAGAGGTAGGAGGATCCCAAGTTCGAGACAAGAGGTAGTCTGTGTAATTTAGTGAGATCCTGCCTCAAAAAGTAAAAAATGGGCTGAGGGTACAGCTCAGTGGTCCAGCACTTGCAAAGCATGCAAGCGTGAGGCCCTGGGTTTAATCACCAGTACCGCAAAATAAAATAAAACAAATAAAATAATAAAATAAAATAAAAAACAGAATCAAAACAAACAAACAGATGAATCAGTTACTTTGTGGTAAAGTCAAACATTCAGAGATCTTAATGATGTTAAAACCTAACCAAGCACTGCCTGGCAAGGTGGTGCATGCCTATAATCCCAGCAGCTTGGGAGGCAGAGGCAGGAGGATCATGAGCTCAAGGCCAGAGACAGATTGCATAATTTAGCAAGAGCCTGACTTAAAAAAAACAAAAACAAAAACAAAAAAAAACTAAAAATGGCCCAAGGGTGCAACTCAGTGACAGAGCACTTTCAAAACAATATATGAGGTCCTTGTTTAAAAACCAAGCACTATTCCAATTCCTTCCAGTATAGTTTTTTTGGGATATAAATGCAATGCCTCTGACGAGACCATAGAACAGCAGAGAACATTTTCACTTTTCTCAAATTTAGAGTCTGTCCCTTCAATGTAAACTGAATAAAACCTTTGGACTACCTGCAGTGCATGTAGAACTGCTGCAGGGGGACGTGCAACCTATAAGTACATGGCCACAATGCCTACAGGGTACTTTCCTGCCTGCAGGAGATACACTTGCGGGATAATTGATATGCCCAAAGGTTTAGGTACACTTGTGTTCATCACAGTGTCATTTATAATAGCTACAAATGGAAAACAATCTAAATGTTGCACATGAGGGGAATGATTAAACAAATTTGGAAGCATCATCTAATGAAATGTTGCTCCCATTAAAAGTCATATTTTCCAACACTATTAAATTCAATGCCTTCTCCTATATTATTCCTGGTTGCTAGACTACTAAAAAAAAAAAGCTACAAAGAACAGTACAAGGACAAGTGAGAAATTTTTAATGTGAATTGTTTACTAGATAATACTATTATATCATTCATTGAATGTAAATATTTGGATATGACAGATGTAACTTATAAAACGTGTCAATTTTTACATGATATATATATTTAGAGATAAAAATCATATTTTTGAAAAAAATTTAATGATACAAAGAAAGTTTGCTATGTAGTATTAATTTTCATTTTGCTTAATATGTACATAAAAACAAGTATATACATAAAATATGTTGTTGTTGGGTGTCATCAAGTTGAGTCCAACTTATCGCGACCATCATAGGGTTTTCAATGGCTGATTACTTCAGGACTGCTTCAGGAGTGGATTGCCACATCCTTCTCCTGTTTTTGTGGTACTGGGGATCAAACCTGGGTCCTCAGAGAGTGTAGAGCAGTGCTCTACCAACTGTGCTAAACCCTTGCCCTACATAAAATATATATGCATAAAATATATATGTATATATATATATATATGCACACATAAAAACAAAAATTATAAAGACACCATAAAGATATCAAAATATAAACATTAGTTATACAAATGTAGTATGATTGTATGTGATTTTATTTTGTCCTTTGCACACATTCCAACACTCTTCTATTTTTTACTGAGGCCTAAGGACATCATGTTTGGAAGAGTGGCAGGTCAACAGAAAAGAGGAAAACCCTCCACCAGATGGATTAACACAGTGTCTGCAACAATGGGCTTAAACATAAATAAGATGGTTTGCCTGGCACAGAATCAGCAAGTGTTTCGATCTGCTGTACATAGGGTCGCTATGAGTCAGACTCGACTCGACGGCACCTAACAACAACAACAACAACATTATTCTGTTCCCATCTGTCCAAGGAACAGGCACCAGAATAAATTCAAGAATATAGAAAGGTGCACTGGAGACATTCTTCAGTTAAATTAGTGCAATAGAGCCTTGCAAAGTAACCTAGAGTCAGATAAAATAACAATATTCTTTTTTTTTTGTTTTTTTTTTTTTGGTGGTACTCTGAGGTTGAAGCAGGGCCTCACATTTGCATGCTTTGCAAGTGCTGTACCCCTGAGCTGTAGCCCTAGCCCAATTTTTTTACTTTTTATTTTGAGACAAAGTCTCCCTAAATTATGCAGATTTCCTCTGGTCTCAAATTTACCGTCCTCCTGCCTCCACCTGCCAAGTCACTGGGATTATAGGCATGAGCCACTGCACCCAGCTTCCAATATTCTTTAGGCAAAATAGGTTAAAGTTATGTCATTGTAGGGAGGGGGAAAATTAGAGCAGGAGAGTAAAGATCTTATCTGAAAACTTTTGAAGTTTTATTGGTAAATTAGATTTCAGGGCATAAGATGAATATTTATTTTCAAAGTACTCTATGACAAAGAAAATCAAAAAACAAAGTAGCCAAACTGTAATCCAATGTGAAAGAATGCCCTTGATATCCTCCATTCTCAGGAATAAATATTTTCCTCCTTTCTAGTTTTGGAGATATGGACAAGAAAATGGCTATAACCCTGGATCCCTTTTTTGTACTATCCACTGAACAAGGAGTGATTTGTGAATTGCTGTCTCCTGGAGAAGCTCTCAATCAAGAAAGGTGGAAGACAAGGACTGAGGGAATGAAAGGCGGAGTTAAAAGAGGAAGAGCAGGGGATGGCTTGAGGAGTATTGGCTGGCTCCCTATGGGACACTACTCATATTTAAGGAAATGTTGTTTTCCAAAGTCCTACCCACTGAGTCCTACCTAGGCTCTTGAACAGTGCCAGATGATGGCCAAGCAAGGGGAACACCCTCAGTTTTCCATTTTGGCCGTATTCTCTCCCATTTTAACCACCATGCCTATTTGGATTTGAATTTATATCAGCAAACCTAGAGTGAAATTTTTCTTGCAGGTTTTTTATGGTTGTTTATGCAAATTCAGAAGAGTAAGAAGAGTATGGATTTGACCTTTCATGCATCCCATCAGTAGCAAGCCCATTGTAGACAATGGTGCAGTGAAGACCCACTCCGGATGACTTTGCCAGAGGAAAAACAGGCTGGCTTATTTTTTTCCTCTCTTTTCTTTCTATTTATTTATTTGTTCAATACTTGGGTGTTGAACCCAAGGACTTGTGCATGCTGGGCAAATGCTCTACAGCTGAGCTGCATCCCCAGCTCCTTTTATATTTTTAGTTTTGAGACAGGGTCTTGCTGAGTTGCACAGGCTGCCTCTAGCCTCAAACTCACCATCCTCCTGCCTCACCTCCTGAGTTGCTGGGATAATAGACACATGCTTTGGCACCCAGCTGACTTTCCTGACAACATAAACCTCTTGAGGACAAAGAAGCTATGATCTATGCTGCATTTACATTTAATGAACCTTAAATTTAACACAAAATAAATTAAAATGTATTACTTTTATATTCATAAGAAGTGGCATTTTCCTGGGAGCTGTGGCACATCCCTGTAATCTCAGTGACTCAGGAGATAGAGGCAAGAGGATCAGAAGTTTGAGGCCAGAGGCAGCCTGCCTCTTAATAAGGCCCTGACTCAAAATAAAAATTTAAAAAGAGGAAGGTGCAGCCCAGTGGTAGATCAGTTGCCTAACATGTGCAAGGCATTGAGTTCAATTCCCTAGTACTAAAAAGAAAATGGTTTTCTATTTATTGGTTTTATAATTGAGAGAGCTATTTACCAAGTGATGTTATGTTTTAGAATTTGTTTCTTAGTTTTTGAGGGGTAAGAAATTAAGAAATAAAATCTAATAAAATCACAAATGGGAAACAGAGATCCACAAATCAACTAAGGAAGATGAGTTGAGTCTTCCTCCCCCACAGTTCTTTGATTCTAACTCTGTATGATAACAAGATAAAAATTAAAATGGTAAATACAAGGAAAAAATCATTTTCTGGGATCCAAAGCCTAGTTCATCCCTACTTCCCTGCCTTTGAGGGTACAGGTTTGAAATGCGTAGGGTTGAAAGAGAAAGCAGATTTAGATCAGAGGAGGATGAACATGAACTCTAAAATAAACCCAGTTACTAGCTTCCTTTTATAGCCTTGTGTGCTGATTAACAGGCTTGATTATCAGTTTTCCTCTGATCTAGTTTCCAATTTAGACAAAAATCTGTGACAAACTTTTTTCAGAAAATCTTAGTAATTATACAGTCATGTGTGGTGGTTAAACTACTTGAGAACACTGACTTCTCTGAATGGCAAGAGAAAGTAAAGGGATTCCCTCTGTGATTGGTGACATTCTCTCATGTTGTTATTAGGTGCCTTTGAATCAATGCCTGATGTTTGACTCATAGTGACCCTATGCACAACAGGTGAAACAATATTGTTAATGTTTCTCTGTTATTCATAGGATTTTTAATGGATGATTGTTTTTTGAGATTGGGTTGTCAGGTCCATCTCCCAAACCTACAGCACCTAGTGTTCCTAGGCGGTCTCCCATCAAAGTACTAACCAGGCCCGACGCTGCTTAGCTTCCAAGATCTGATTGGATTGGATGCCACAGTGCCACAGGGTCTCTCATGTTAATATGGTAGAATGATGGGAATTTTTTTTAAAATTGAAAAAATCTTCAGAATGGGGAGCATGAGCACAGAACGCCCTCCATCAGCATACTCTCAAATCAGCCAAAAGGAGCTCCACTTAGACACCACTCTGATCCTTACACACCCTGATGTTCTGAGCTAAGAGCAGGCTTGCTTTGGCTTCCCAGGGACCAAAAGCCTTCTGCTTAAGCATATAGCAAAAGCCCAGAAAATAACCCTACGTAAAACTCCATGAAATCACTTGGCACCCATTGCCATGATACATGTATTGAATAGAAACTGCTCTGTCATCTTTTAACAGTAAAAACAGAAGGTTCCAGACTCTTGGGATTATGATAACATGAATGATCTGACAATGTACAAACAAATATTTGTTTTGAACACATAAGCCTTCCTAAGGACAAAGACTCCATGCCTCATGAGAAGGAAACAGTAGCTTTTTAGAAGCTGAATCCTGGGTTGCTGAATCCCAGTCTAGAAAGGAAAATTCATACTGGGAGCTCCTGGAAGAATTTGAATTGTCCACACATGCAGAGCTCGGCACACAGGACAGAGACACATTCAAATTGCAGTTTTTTAAGAATTGAATAAACACACTTGAAAAAATAACATGTATTTATGCAAGTGGCCTATGACAGTGGGATTCAGGATAATAGGGGTTAGTCCTACCTCTGTATTTTGAGTGACCAGCACATCCATGGGGTAGCCCAGATGAATTTGGCTAAAAACGCATAGGATATGTGCTTTCTCTTAGTGGTATCAAGGCTGATTTTCTAATTGGTTCTTCATTGTGGGCTCAGATTGGTGGAAACTCTTCTTCAGGGATGGGGATTTTCTTTCAGATAACCTGGTGTGAAGACTCTCAATATATTAATCATCTTAATGGGCAGTCATCTGGTGGTCTACACCTTGCCCTTAGGGCAGGGGCAGGGCACATCCCTCAGACATGGCTATCCAGTGAACAGATGGTAAGAGGGTCAATGTTTGTCCCTTCATTTGGGAGGCAAGGGGAAAAGATCGGCCTAAGGGCCTCCTGGAAAGAGGTAGAAGGGAAACTGTAGATAAGGGACTCATCTGTCGCATTGTAGAATGCGATATGTCCAGACTCATAGTCTAAGAAAACACCAACCCTGTGCACAGGCTCTCGGACATGTTGACCTTTCAAAGGAGATGAGACCCAGAGACTGTAATCATCTCCGATTTTTAAACCTATAAGGGAGAAGAGGTCCCCAGGGGGCTTTGGGAGATTGCCTTTTCTGCTCACGGAGTCCTTGCAGATGCCCACCTCCCACTCAGTTTTGTTCCCCACCTCCACCTCCCAATAGTGTCTCCCACAGGTGAAGAGCTGAGCTCCCAACACGGTCGCAGACTGGTCAAATCGTTCTGGATTATCAGGTAACTGCTGTCTTATCCCTCCATATTTCACACTTTTTAGATCTTCAGACAAGACAAGGTAGGCATTGGCAGTGGCTGGATCCAGCGTTATTTCTGCTGCAAGAGGAGAAGAGAATGAATCCTCCTTTGACATTCTTGGAAATGCCCCTCCACACATGAAATTTAAACTCAATTTTGGGCATTGAAATCCTATTCTTTAAATGTAATTTAGATGAGAGCTGGGTGTGGTGGTAAATGCTTATAATCCCAGGACTTGGGAAACTGAGGCAGAGGCACCACAAGTTCAAGGCCAGCCTGGACTACCTACTGAGACTTTGCCAAAAAAAAAAAAAAGGAAAGAAAGCCAGGAGTCACAAACTTGTAATGCCAGCAACTCAGAAGGCCAAGGCAGGAGGATCACAAGGTTGAGGCCAGAGGAAGCCTGTACAACTCTGTGAGAACTTGTCTCAAAATGAAAACTCAAAGAAGAGACTGAGGTGCAGCTCAATGGTAGAGCACTTGCCAAGCATGTATGAGGCCCCGGGTTCAATCCCTACTTCTGAGAAAAAATGTAATTTAGGTGAATATGGTGGTGTGGGAGTGGATTTGTTTGGAACATAATCTCTGAGCTCATTTTTCACTGTTCCACATAACAGAGTGAAGTCCTGAAAGGAAGCAGAAAAGAGTCATGTGGAAAATGATATTTAGCCCACCTGAGAGGGAGATGGGAACCTGATGGTGTTAGTAGAAGTTGTTCTGCGTATAAAAGAATTTTAGAATCAGAGATACTTATTCACATGAGCAGATTCTTTCCTGGTAATAGTCATGTTACCTATGGTCGGTTCTGTTGTTTCAGTTTGGATATGAGAGAAAAACAGGCAGTTCACATTTTCTGAACTCCTCCTACTATGCCAAGCATTTTCTGTGTATTATCTCATTCACTCATTGAAAGTATTATTTTTTTTTCATTTGTATTAAAAAAGAAAGCTGAGGTTCATAAAGATCAGGAAACTTCATCAAGATTACAAAGCTGAGTACTTGAATATCAATTTCTAATCCACATTTTTTCATTGTGGCATGCTCAAATGGAAGTATTATATGAATTAGTGCAACCTCCAGTGACAATTTGATGAAGCACATTGTGAGCCAGTGAGAGATCCCCTCTCCCACCCTCCTGTGAGGAGGTCACATAAGAGGCCTCCAACTTCCACTGACTCTGCAGAGAAGATAAATGCCCCTATTACACACTTTCATACTTTAATTTATAAACCAAATCCCAACCAGAACTAATTACCCATGTGATTAATGTACATCCCCTCAACTTTGCTAAAATTCAATGAAAACAAAAGTAGTCTCAATCTTTTCATTATTGTAAGCAAGCTCAGAGCCCATGGCATAGTAGTAGGCACATAGTAGACACATTAAATATCTGTTGAGTCCAAAGCACATTAGGCCTTTCTTTGAACTCAGATTGCCAACAAGATAAAAACTGAGAACTGCCTGGTGTGGTGGCTCACACTTGTAATCCCAGAAACTCGAGAGGTAGAGGCAGGAGGGTTGCAAATTTAAAGCCAGAAGCAGCCTGTGCAATTTAGCAAGAACCTGTCTCAACATAAAAATATTTAGAAAAGGAGCTGGGTGTGCAGCATAGTGGTAGAGCACTTGCAAAGTATGCACGTGGCCCTGGGTTCAGCCTCACAGCGGGGGGGGGGGGGGGGGGGGAGAAAACAAAGCTGAGAACTAATGCTTATCTCCCAAGCTACTAGCCATTCCAAATATCTGGTGAATTCCAAAAGGATATTCTTTGACTGATTCCTCACTGAGATTTAAGAATTTAAGTCAGCTTTTATCCTAACAGGAACAGGGCTACAAATGCAGAAATGTCTGCTTCAGGGGTATGTACCTGGGTGTGTAGGGTGCAGCCAACACAGGACAATAAAAACAAAGAAAGGGCCCAGAACTCCTTAGACAGAAAGCCAAACCAGATAGGACATCAACCAGGTCCCACTGCTTCTCTCTTCTAGGCACAGAAGTGGTCTATGGCCCCAGTTCCATGTTTGGTATTGGCTCAGGATCCATTAAACGAGAGCCTAGTGTCAGATGGTGACCATTTTATGTGAGAAAAAGCTGTCCAAGAGTGCAGTTATGCCGCTTAATATATACTGAAGATAGCTGTGGAGACCCCTGGAGATTTGACAAACCAGGCTGACTTACTGCTGAACTTTCTTAGCATCTCTCTCATTCCAGTGATGCGGCACAGACTCAGTTCCGTGATGGTGGCCTCTGGGCACTGAAGCAGGAGTGTCTCGCTCCTAGGAGAGAACAGAGATCCTCACTCTCTTCTTGGCACCAACTGCATGACCTGTTCCAAGTTGAAAGCTGAAATCTCGTTTTGCACCAACAGCATAGACAATCAACCCCACCCCAGTATTTATTTCATCAGCACCATATCCCCATATCTTACTTAGATAACCGAACACAGGATGGACACCTACCTTTCCAGGGCTCCTCTTACTTCCTAAGGGCATAAAAGAAAGAAAGTTAGCATTTGTTCATCTTGATCACTTGCAAAGTCTGAATCCATTTTGTATATAGTCTTTTGCAAGGTTTACACAATCCATTTCCCAGGGTCCTAGCATATCTTGAGAGGGAGTGCACATGACAGGAAAGGTGGGGGGGGAGAGAGAGAGAATGAAGAAAGATATAAAAAGCTACCAATTCTAGGGAGGGGCTGGGATTTGGCTCAGTTGGTAGAGTACTGCGCTGCAGTCTCTGAGGTCCCGAGTTCAATTCCCAGCACCCCCAAAATGGGAGAAGGACCTGGCAATCCACTCCCAAGGCAATCCTGAAAGTCAGCCATTGAAAACCCTATGAGGGTCGCTATGAGTCATATACCGAGTCGATGGCACCTAACAACAACAACAACAATTCTAGGGATGATTTTTGGTGAGCATGAGATGTTTCTCACAATGACTAGAGAAACTTTGTTCTTTTCCTCATACCATCACTTTGTCACTTTGTTAGTTCACACAGGAGCCAAATATTTAGCCTATGATCTGATGTCTCAGGGAGCTAGAGATGAACAAAGGAAAATTGCCCCATGAGAGCTGAGGCTAAGCCTGTATAAAGTGGGAGTGGTTTATATGGAAGGCATCCTGTACAACCGGCTAGGAAACAGACCTGAAGCTGGAGTCACATGGCTCATGTCTGAGAAAGTCTTGGAGAATGCAGTAGCCTAGGGAGGCAGTAGAGCAAAGGTTGTGAGGAAAATGGGACTGGCACATACAATACTTGAGTCTGCCACCTATTAGCTGTTGACAGGCAAATGACTTTTCTGCCATAGGTCTGCATTATGACTAAGTGCCACCATTTTGTAGATGCCAATCACCTAAAATTTGTATCACAATAGTAGTTATCTGCATCAGGTCTTTGAGAAGTTAAAATTTAGTGTGCCCAAGAACATAGTAAATGCTCATTAAGAAACTCACTAAAATATTTGACAAAGCTGAGGTTGTAGAGAAGTAGGCACAAAAGAAATTGTAGTCATCATTGGGCTTATTTGGGATAAGTATTCCTCGGCTTTTAATTTTTGTTCTCTCCTCTTTTACAAGACTTTTTTACATATAGAATGTTAATTATGCAGGGAAATGATTATTAGGGCAGAACTTAGTTTTTCAGATGAATAAGAAAATTTTATTTCCTGTGGCTTAAAATCCTATTGGTCACTCTGTGTTTTGTCTATTAATTTTTTCAATATGCTTGTGAAATTTAGCCTCACCTCAAAAGATTCTAAAGTTGAGTTCTGACACGTGGACTCTATGTGTCCAATCATTTTGCTTAGGCTTTTGACTTGCTGAGTTAGTTGGATCTCATTTTTCCTCAGTTTCTTCATATTCTCTCTCTCTTCCTTTTCTAATAGTTGGAGCTGGAGCTGCTCTTCTTCCTTCAGGAACTGGTGCATTTTCATATATTCAGATACAACAACCTGTTTACAAGTCTTTGTTTCTTCCTAATATCACACACAAAATACAATAAGGTTATTATATAAAAAGTATATAATAAAGTCATAACAAAGTAACAGAAACTCCATGTCCATAGATGAGTAAGCTTATAAAGGAGTTCCGCTGTGACAATTCTTGAAGCCTGACACATTAACATACAAAGCATGTCAAAAAAATGTATACACATCTTGGGACTAAAAGTTTCCTTTTTGCTATTTTAAGAATGCATTATATGTTTACATTCATTTAATTATCACCAAATGTCAAATGTCATCCTACACACTGCCACAGTAATTCAATTCAACTTCAAAAAGTAATACATGGATTGTTGTTGTTGTTGTTAGGTGCCCTTGAGTCGGTGTCCAACTCATAGCGACCCTATATACAACAGGCAAAACACTATTGTCAGTGCTTCTCTGCTATTCATAGGGTTTTCAATGGCTGGTTGTTTTCTTGGGGGAGTGGGTTGACAGGTACTTCTCCCAAATACATGGATAGCATCTCTTAAAATGTGCATGCAGTTTGTTAGCACCCCAGTATATCTTTTTGTTGACTAGTTGGGTAGAGTTTGATTTTTTTTTTTTTTTTTTTTTTGCGGTACTGGGGGTTGAACCCAGGGCCTCGTGCTTGCATGCTCTGCAAGTGCCAAACCACTGAGCTGCACCCTCAGCCCATTTTTCAGTTTTTGAGACAGGGTCTCACTAAGTTACACAGACTGCCTCTGGTCTCGAACTTGCGATCCTCCTGCCTCTGCCTCCCGAGCCGCTGGGATTACAGGCGTGTGCCACCGTGCCCGGCCCTGAGTTTGATATTTTTGAAAGCATGTAGGTGATAGATAAAATAATGAGCAAAACTAAATTTTCTATTCCCAGAAGCTGTCTTTCTACTGGAAGAAACCAATAATAATAATAATAATAATAATAAATGACAGGTGGTAATCAGTACTATAAAACAAAGCAAAAGTAAATAAAGAGAAAATTATTTTAAATAGTTGTGTTCATTTATTCAATAAATATTTTTTTCAGTGAAAATAGGCATTGTATCACATACTAAGATTGGGAATATATGTCATCAACAGCACAGGTAAGAACTCAGAGTCCACCGGGACACTCAGATACACATTTCTTTTATATAATTAAACATTTTGTTCTTTGTTTTGACTACTAGCCAACTCAAATCCAAGTCCATGACTAACCTCAGGTGTTTGTTTGGATATAATCCAAATTAATGTTTTCTCTTTATATCACTTGCTGTATTTCTTTTTAATTTACTTTCTTTTTTTCCTCCGAAAGCACTTGAGACACTTACTTTTAAAACTGATTTCCATGCTCTGTTGTATGTCTTTAATTTGTATTTTAAACAAGTATAATGAGAGCCACAACAGAGGGAGTCAAGGTCATGTAGGTGCATAAAGAAGGAAAAATACATTTGCCTGGGGAGGGTGAATTTGAGCTGGGTTGTGCAACTCCTGCATGAACAAGCAGAGGTAGGCAGCCTAAAGCAAGGAACTGCATATTGCAGGACTAAGACTGGGGAGAATATTGTCCTTTTCCCCCTGGTATTTCACTAGTATGCTCCTAGTCCCTCTTAGAGAATCATATACAAAATCCAAAAGTTACACAGGTACTGACCTTACAGAGCATCACCCGCTCCTTCTCGTGGGTCAGTATAGCCTGAGCTTCCTTCTTCTTTTTACGCAGAAGATTTAGGATTTCCTGGAGCTTCTCCTGCAATAGAAACAAACACTGAGGCAAATGAGCAAAGCACCAGGTCATGAAGAGATATGAAAACCAGTAGCTAGGAGATGGTCGGGATTCTAAAACATAAGGTGAAAGCAGGATCCACGCAAATTTTGAGCGTGGGACCTGGAGATGAGCTCATGTTTGTCACTCTTCGAGAATGTTACAGGAATTAAGTGATGGGACCTGATTTGTGTTCTGAGGTTTACATTAGGCAGCCAGCCTTACTTTGTTTTGCCCCTCAGCCTCAGTGGAGAGGTACGCTCTGTTGATCCCATGACTTTGGGCTGAGAAAGCAATGACACTCTGCTCATCATCAGAGAAAGCTCTACTGGCTGCTGGCATTCTCCCACAGGTGCCCGGCTCATCTTCACTCTGCAGCACCTGGGACCTGAGCTGCCTGCCGATGCTAGCCAGCCTCCCCAGACGCTCATTGGCCTGGAAATGAGGGCCTCCCAGGGTCCTCCAGCACTCAGGACAAGATAACGGGGTGTTATGCTCCTCCCAGCTTTTGAGGAGACACATCAGACAAAAGCTGTGTCCACACTCCGTGGTCACTGGGCTGTTGAAATAGTCCAAGCAGATGAAACAGGTGAGTTCTTCCCTGAGGTTCTCCATCAAATCTACTGTTGACATTTTCTCAAGGATGGACATGAGGGCTACACTTCTATTCTGGGATTTGAGAAGTCCTCCCTGTAGTTCTATTGTTTGGAGTAACAAGTGAGTGATGAGTTGCTATGCTGTTATCACAAGAAACTCTTACTCTTCTGTGCCTGATTCACCAATCCACATATACTCTCCTAACACAAAGCCAATTATGACTTAATGTGGAACTCCTGTACATTGGATTCATCACCAACCCCAAATTTTTGAGTCTCCCTCTACAAGTCACACAGTAGATATGGAGGATATTTGCTTCTAATGGTTATCATCTTGAGCATTGACTGTTGTATATAACTAGCACCACGAAACCATTTAACCATATTGGTTTTAGACTGGAAGTTTGGTTTATTTGTTATAAACAGGCATAGAGATTTGAATTATGGTGATAGATCTATAATAATATACGAATTGAAAGCATAGTCTCAATCTTTTGGGAAACTGCACTAATAAAACCTACCTGGGAACTGAAATAAAACTGTAATATATATTCCTTTTGTCATTGAGCCCTTTTCTGTGCTAGACCCAAATATAAGCTTTTTGCTCCCTTATCATGTACTATGTACTTTTGTTTAATTATGTTCATACCAGAAAAATGTGAACTATTCCACTGAAGTATTCATTGACTTCAGATGTGCAGTGTATTACCAGACTTATATTTATTGCTCTAATGTTCAGACCATAGTACTTACCCATTTGCCATCATGAAAAGCATCTAAAATGACATTCTTTTTGGAAGTCGCCTCCAGAAGCCATTACACTACAAAGTGGATAGAAAGAATTATATCTGAATATGATTATAATTTTCTCACTTATTTTCACCTTTTTAGAATGTCCAAACTAGGCCTTCTCAAACCCTTTATACTTTTTCAGTTCATAGTGAGGAGGAATTAAGTAGGCAGGCATTTTTCTTGGTATTTCTCTATACTTTAGTAAATGTATAGTATAGAGACTATGTACAAGGAGTACTGTGATTAGTACCACATGCTATAAATTCACAATGCCATATGCTTAGGGGGTCAGTTTTTGTCATGGCTGTATACCAGAAAGTGGGATCTTAACACACTTACTCAGAGACTGACCACTTTGGCCCTCCACTAAGTTCTTCAGATCTGACTCATATTTGACCCTATGTACAACAGAACAAAACATTCCCTGACACTATGCCATGCTCAGCAGTATTGTCAGTGCTTTTCTGGTATTCATAGGGTTTTCAATGGCAGATTGTTTTGGGAGTGGATTGCCACGTTCTTTTCCCTACCCTGCAGCACCTCGTATTCCCAGGTGGTCTCCCATCCATGGACTAAGCCAAACCTGCTTAGCTGCTGAGATCAGGTGGGAACAGATGCCAGGATGCTGAGGTTGCAGACAAGTTCTTCATATCCTATATTTTTATTATCCTGTCATTCTCCAGCTTGGCAATGTTCCATGTGTCTCCACTACCCCAGTTTTCCTTTTTTTTTTTTTTTTTTTTTTTCCTGACTTTCAAAGCTCCAAAAGATCCTTCTTTTCCATTTCCCTCCAACAAAATCATGGGTGTTGTCTCATCTTCAACTTTAAAAGTTTTCTCACCCAAAATGTTTCTTCCTCTGCCTTCCTTCATCCTGTCACAAACTTACCTTTCTGAAGTCATTCATTGAAACATTTTAAACTTATATTCACTGTGTAATATTTGTGAACTACTAAGTGAGAATTTAAGAAAAAGGAATCATCAGAGCAAGGATTTGTATTATTTTAACTAGAGAAGTGTCATTGGTTAGTCATCAAGAAACCTCTATTGCTTAGGTTGTTTCTAGTTTACTAAGTGGATGTAGGTTCAAAATACTGTTAGGAGTTAATCTTAAGTAAGAGTTTTGAAAAAAATCTATAATGACTCTAAATGCCATCATTGAAAACAGAATTTGTGAACTATCACTTTCATTTAATATGATACTTCCACACAAACCCAGAAAGTGTCTTCAATCTTGACTAAAATCATTAGAATAAGTCTCACAGTGAAGTTATGCTACATCACAGAGTCCATATTCCAATTTGGAATTGGGAGACTGGCAAATTCTACAGTCAAGTCACACTGATCTGTTCTATTCCACTTCCCTCTTTCAAATAAACTTCTTTCCTTAATAAGCTTCATAACATAATAACTATGTCTTATTCATCTGTGATCATAAGAATTTTTTGCACATAGCATAGGCTCAACTTCTTTGTAAAAATGTTTTAAATTAACAAATAAGTGAACCATATTATTATAGTAAACAGTCCTATACTTAGCTGGAAGCAAAAAAACTACTATAGCCCAATTACCTTCTACAGATGATGAAGAAAGTTGAAGCTCAAATTGAATTGACCCCATGATACTTAGAACAGATGTGAACTTGCAAAACTGGATCTCCTACCTTCCAATCATTCTCTTTTATCAACAGCCTACACTGAATCTCACTTGTTGACTTGAGAGTACAAGAAAATTTCCAGTTATTGCCAAGAAATGAATACTGCTTAAGTGTGAGCAGAAGGAAATTGGACAGATGCTATTATGATGTGATGGCTATATTTACTGGCAACACTCACTGTTGGGAACATAGACTTCTTTACCACTTCTGGAACACATTGACAAGGCTTAGTTTATACATGAAGTACATTTATATAAGAAATAAATTTGCACAGTGGGCCAGTCTTCCCAAAATATACCACCTCTTCAAGTCTCTGCACTGCCAGACATGATTTCTTTCTTTCTTTCTTTTCTTTCTTTCTTTCTTTTCTTTCTTTCTTTCTTTCTTTCTTTCTTTTTTTTTTTTTTTTTTTTTTGCGGTACCAGGGGTTGAACCCAGGACCTCGCGCCTGCATGCTTTGCAAGTGCTAAACCACTGAGCTGCATCCCCGGCCTTTTTTTTTTTTTTTTTTTTTTTTTTTTTTTTTTACTTTTTTGAGACAGGGTCTCGCTAAGTTACGCAGACTGCCACTGGTCTCAAATTTGCGATCCTCCTGCCTCCACCTCCCGAGATGCTGAAATTACAGGCGTGAGCCACTGCAGCTGGCCCAGACATGATTTCTGAGATCAACAACTCAAGTAGCTTCTTCTCTGGCGTACCTTTTCATGAGGAGATAGTGATGAGGTGAACTCAAGAGATTGGTAGTGACTACTGTCACCCAGGTGTGGTTGGGTTTGGAACATGGAGGAAAGAGGAACTTTAAAGATATTAATGGAGAGTTATGTATTGGTAGAGGCAATGGGCTAGATGGCAATTTATGTGAAAAATACCTTGCATGAAAGCCTGGTTTTAAAAAATATATCTGTCATTTCTTATTGGTGTGGAAAAGATTTATTATCCAACAAATGGTTTAGGACAAGTGGGTATAGCCATCTGGAAAAATAAAGTTGGATGTCTACCTAACAACTTATCACAATGTGTATTCCAGATGGAGGTGAGTGTCATTTCTCTACTCAATTATGAGTTTCTATATATTACTTCACTTTGTGTTGCTTTTCATCTTATTTATTTTATTTTTGTGTATGTTCTAAATTACATTTATTTACCAAGTAAGGAACATAATTTTTAAACATATGCCCAAAGAATGGAACATGTCATGAGAGAAGATAATTGTTAACATAATGAAAGTTTAAAATGGACCATTTAGGGAATGCTTTTTAAAGCATGCTATAGAGGTTAGACACCACTAAGGAAAAGATCAATAAATTTTAATGACTAAAATGTAATGACTTCCATACAGCCAAATGAATAAATAACCAAATGGATATTTAAAAATGACAGTCTTGGAAACAGTATTTGCAACAAGTGTCAAATATCTAATCATTTTATGAAGATGTCTTATATGAACATATACTTAAATAATATCTTTTATTATACTGTATAGTTACTTAAAAGACAGCATATCCATTCATATACAATATCATATGAAACCCATTATATAACATTATTGTTGTCATTGTTGTTGTTAGGTGCTGTTGATTTGAGTCAGACTCATAGCAACCATACATAAAACAGAACAAAACACTCCCCCAAACTATGCCATGCCCAACACTATTGTCAGTGCTTCTCAGCTATTCATAGGGTTTTCAATGGATGATAGTTTAGGGAATGGGCTGTCAGGTCCTTCTCCCAAGCTTACAGCACCCAATATTCCCAGGCAGTCTCCCATTCAAGGACTAACCAGGCCAGACCCTGCTTAGCTTTGAAATCAGATGAGATCAGATGCCAGAGTGATATGGCTGAAGGCATTATATAACATTAGAAAAAATATATTCTATCCCCAAATAGTTTAATATAAAAAGTAAAAATTATTTCACAAATACACACATGTATCTTTCCATTAAAAATGAAGTCATACTATCTGCACATTAAGGCACAGAGAAAGTATGGAATTTTATGGATATGACACTAAAAGCACAAGCACCAAAAGCAAAGATAGAAAAGCAGGAGTATATCAAATTGAAAACTTCTGCACAGTAAAGGGAAATACTCAACAAAGTGGAAAGGTGACCTATAGGATGGGAAAAAATATTTGCAAACTGTATATCAAATAAGGTGTTAATTTCCAAGGTATATATGGAATTCAATGGCAAACAAACAAACAAACAAACAAAAAACCCTAATACTTTGACTTTTTTTAAGGACTAGTGACTTGAATACACATTTCTCTAAAGAAAAACATGTAAAAAATCAAAATGTATATGAAAATCTGCACAACTTCACTGATTATCAGAGAAATTCAAATCAAATACTATAGTAACAGATCACCTCATACCTTTTCAGATAGCTATTACTAAAAAAAAAAGACAAAAAGTATTGGAAAGAATATGGAGAAGTTGAAACCTTGGTACACTATTGGTGGAATGCAAAATAGTGTAGCCTGGAAAACAGTTATGAAGATGACTCAAAACATTACAAGTAGAACTACTATGCAATCCAGAAGTCCCACTTCTGGGTATTCATGGTAAAGAATTAAAACCATGGATCTATCAATGATCCATGTTCATTTCAGCCCCACCCACAATAGCCAAAATGTACAAGCAACATAAATGTCTACAGACAAAGGAATGGATAAACAAAATGTGATATATACATACAGAGGAAAATTATTCAATTTTAAAAAAGAAATTCTATCATATACCAAAACATGGAGGAACCGTGAGAACATTATGTATGTGAAATAAGCAAGTCACAGAAGGATTAAGACTACATGATTCCACTATATGATATATCTAAAATAGTCAAACTCATACAAGCAAAAAGTAGAATGGTAGTTTCCAGTAGCTGGGAAGAGGGGGAAGTGGGTAAGGTGCAAAAAATCTAAATTATGCAAGGCAAGTTCTAGAGATCTATTGCATAACATTGTTCCTGTAATCAATATTACACTTGTAAACTTACTAAAAGGGTATATCATGTGTTCAGTATTCTTCCCATAGTAAAATAAAATTTGAAAAGGAAATAGTAATGAAAAAGGAACACTAAGCTGGCAGTTTGTTGTGGTGAGACTGAAGCATTGAAAGGAATCCTTTTTACTACTTTACCATAAATATTTTTGTATAAAAGTATGATTTTTTCAAAAAACTTAATGTGTTTGCATTTTTCCAATAAAAACATATTAGGAAATGAGGGAGGAGACAAAAATGTGAGTTATAACTTATAGTAAGTTAATGAGGCAATTTTTTTCAGGTTGAAATATGAAATCTTCTCCAAGGATTGGTGTCAGCTATGGTATAATAAATATTTAACAGTTTGTGATTTTAACAGCAGCTTTTATTTATCTCATAGGTATTGAGAATTCATGATATAGAGAGCAGTATGCTCAATGGTGAAAGTGATATCAATATAACTAAAAATGATTACTCTTCTTTGGGAGCAGGAAATAGGTGGATAAAAACAAACAAAACATAATCTGAAAAGCAAAAAAGATGTATGTCTTAAAAGTGGTAGAATTCCAATTTATTAACTACTTACACATTTTAGTGAAGGGAATATTGCATCCTTGTTGGGAAAATTAAGGGAGATTCCTTAGGAGAAATGGCATATGATCTCAAAGCTTTGAGTTAGGAGTGTAAGTACATTCAAATGAAGAAAAGAGCTACTATTCAGCAGTGAGAGAACTCTTTGAATGCACACAAAATAAAAATACATGATGTCACACTCTATCAAAATATCACAAACAAAAATTCTATATTACAATATTCTTTTAATTTCAAAAACACATAAAGCCCTGAATCTGCTTGGCAATATTCACCTTCATCATTATGCAGCAGCAACACAGAAAGCCAGGCCAGGGGAGGGGTCGAAGCAGGGTACTTCAGGGACTCAGCTGAAAGGCCAGCCCTCCTGTGAACTGCCCTCAGCCTTGGAGGGGAGCTTTCCAGAGCTTTGACAATGTGTATGTCTTGCCTGAAGATTTAAAGTGAAGTGGTTTGTTTGTTTCTGAAAAGGAAGCCATTATGGTTCATCCCTTTAAGAAACTTCAAATGCTAAAAATGTACTTGTTCCAGACTTCATGCTGAGTGCTTCACATATTTGGACTCTGAAAGAGACAAAAAGGGGGGAAAAAAGGAAATAATGGACTGGGAAGCTTGAACAGGAACCTTTTTGGAACAATGCAAACAGATCTAGATAAACAAGAATTAAAAACAAGGCAGTGTCTGGGCATGGTGGTGCATGCCTATAATCACAACACTGGAGGCTGAAACAAGAAGATCATAAGTTCAAAGACAGCTTAGCTACATAGTGAGATCCTGTCTCAAATAAAAACCAAAACAATACCAGGCACAATGGTTCACACCTGTAATTCCAGTGACTCAGGAGACAGAGGCAGGGGGATCATAAGTTCAAGGCCAGAGGCAGCCTGAGTAACTTAGTGAGATCTTGAATCCAAACAAAAAAGTAAAAAACTTGGGCTGGGGGTTCAGCCCAGTGTAGGTAGTTGCAAAGTATGTACAAACCCTGGGTTCAACCCCCAAGTACCCCCAAAATAATAATAATAATAATAAACAAATTCTAAATTTAGTATGGACTATTAAGAGAAATGGGAGAGGGATGAAGCAATCCTGAAACAGTCAGCCTTTGAAAACCCTATGAGGGTCTCGATGAGTCAGATAGCACCTAACAACAACAACAACATTAAGAGAAAGCCAGCTGGGATTTAGCTCAGTTGGTAGACCACCACTGCATTCTTTGAGGTCCTGAGTTCAATTCCTGCAAAAACAAGGGAAGGACATGGCAATCCACTCGTAAGGCAATCCCGAAACAATGAGCCATTGAAAACCCTATAAGGGTCACTATGAGTCGGACACAACTTGAGGGCACCTAACAACAACAACATTAAAAGAAAGGAGTTACAATCTAACTTCTTTCCTGTTTTTTGTTTGTTTGTTTGTTTGTTTAATTTGTTTTGCAGTATTAGAGAGTTTAACCCAAGGCCTGGCACATGCTAGGCAAGTGTTCCACCACTAGGCTGCACCCACATCCCCTTTTCTTATTTTATTTTGAGACAAGGTCTAGCTATGTTATACAGGCTGACTCTGGTCTCCAACAAGGGATCTTCCTGCCTCAACCTCCCTAGTCACTGGGATTAGAGGTTGCTCCAGGGTACCTAACATCTTTCCTCTTTTTAATGTGGGGTATGAAATGTGAGGTCATTAGAGACAGATGGAATAATATCAT
Source organism: Pedetes capensis (assembly GCA_007922755.1). Lineage (NCBI taxonomy): Eukaryota > Metazoa > Chordata > Mammalia > Rodentia > Pedetidae > Pedetes > Pedetes capensis. The sequence goes on from VMDO01018884.1 coordinate 34,060, forward strand.
GTGAGCAAATTTTTAAATCTGTAAAAGACAATAGCCAATTTTTTTAGATGTTAAGGGTACAAAGGTCTCTTGTTCTGTCTTGCTTCTACCAGATGATGCCTATTATGGGACTCCTCTCATTTAATTCTGCAATAATTATTAAAAGTCTTTTGAATTCCAAGTGATGTGATACATCCAGATTAGAAAATAAATATAAGTTATCCCACATTCAATGCTTATTATATAGGTAAGGAACCTAATTCTTCCATACATATACATTGCTCCTCATCTTTTTAGTGAGAAGGTCTGTTTTTTGTTTTTCTTAAGAAAATTGTAACATTTATTCATAAGATTCTATCTTGTAAATTACGTTTGGAAAAAATATGAAACTAGTTAATACAAATGAGACATCACTCACTCTGAACCATGTACCATTCTCACCCAATGTATGTTGATTTATTTAATCCTCCCCATAATCCTATGAGGTGGATATTGGTTCTAGCCTCATTGACAGATGAGAAAACAAACTCTAGAAAATTGAACTCTCCTTTGATCCACAGATGCGGACTAACTTCAGAGTCCTTGCTAGTGACCATTTCTACAGAATTGAAATGACTGACAAATATTAAGCTTGTGTTTGCACCTGTTACCAAAAGCAGCTTTGCTGGGCACGGATCCAGACAAGTTAAGGCCTAAGAGTCAATGGGCTAAATGTCTCCCTCTTCCCCTAATTCTCCAGTGGTAATTGGTACTAGATTCTTCAAGGGAGTACTCCATATGTAACCACAGATGTTAAGGTCAGAAAAGAGTTTACTGCAAGTTTATGACATATCTTCCAAAAAGAGCCAGAGGAACCCCTTGAGAAAAACCAGATTGGAGCCTTCTTCATCATCATAGTGTTTTCGTGGATACTGAGGTGTAAAGACTAAGGAAATATGTTGGGCTTAAGTTCTAGTACAACTGGAGACAAACCTAGAGAAGAATGGGAGTTCTAGGTATAGCTGGGAATTCACGGGTTAGAGAAATTCATGCCAAGAACTAGATTTTGCATAAATTTCCTTGGGGTGACTAGCTTCAAGTATAAGAAATAAGAATTGAATGTCTCTAAGGATCTGAGACCCAGGGGCAAGGCGATGCTGGGTGAATGTGACTGTAACCAGGGGAAGCTAAAGGAAAGCTTCAGGAATCTTTGGGAAAAAGCACCTCAAAAGATGGAAATCCTTGCTGGTAGAGCAAGTGGAGACATCAAGCCTTTTTTTTTTTTTTTTATGTGGTCACAGGCTGGGCCAGGACAGTTCACATTTACTCCACATGGGCTAGCCTATGTGAGACAACCTCTGGATGCCTCACCATCCCCCCTTAACCTTTGCACTCCCACTTTAGAGTACTTCTTAATCACCTGGGAAGTTAGAGAGCAAACAAGAATATACTTGCTGCCTAAGGCCTATTTCCAGAGATTCTGTTTGGATCCATATAGAGCCTTAATTGGTATGGAGCACTCAGTTGTTGATTCATAGCATCCCTGGTGCTGCTTGAAAGTGTGGACTCTTAGACCTGACCGCAGGCCTATTGAACCAAATCTGTGGAGGTGGGGCCCATCACTCTGTGCTTTTAACAAGACCTCTAGTTGACTCTGAGGTACTCCGAAGTTTGGAAGCTACAGGTTTAGGCATCAAAATTGTTACAGCTCTCCAGCTGATTCTAACTTACAGTGAAGTTCAAAGACCAAAGCTCTAACAAACAAAACTACCCCGCAAAGACTGGATTCCTAGACAGCATGCTTTCACTGTCTCCCACCAAAACCACCTCTCTCCCTCCCTTTTTTACAGAGTTCCCAGCATGAACGTGGGTAGTGAATAATATTCACAGAGAGGCATGGGGTACAAGGATTAAAGTCCCACACAAGTCCTATAGAAGGTAAGGATGGCAAAGTAAAAGGAAGGCCCTGAGGGACTGCAAAGATGAAGGGATGTGATAATGAGCTGACAAATTCCTGATGTAGCAAAACATCACATTGAAAAGAGTGAACTTTTTTCCTTTCTCCAAAATACTTCACCTGTCCCAGAAGAACTAAGCCTGCCTCACATCTACCACATTTCAAGGAAAGGTGACTTGTTCTATCTGTTTACACCATTGGACCAAACTACTTGTGGTTGAATGTGGACACAAGTCTTGCTTGGAGAGCCTCTTAAGAAGAAACTCCTCTGTGGTACCTGCCTTAAGTGCAAAGATATTTACAAGGTGAGAGATCCAAGGTATGGTGTGCAGCTCAGGATGATGTCTGAGCTAGCAGAGCATCTGAGATGTCGTATAATGGATTTCAAGAATAGTATTTGTGAGATACACCAAGAAAAACTGAAGGAGTTTTGTGTTCTGGGTCAGAGGTCCTGTTATAAAATCTTTTTCTTTTACAACACATACACTTTTGAGAAGGTCTAAGAAATCCTGAATTTTCTACATGGGGCAATAGAATATCCCAAGAGAACACTCTTGGAAGAGAAAAATGAATAGGTAACTATGCTTTGAGTTCTTCTGAATAAGAATGGCCACGTAATCAAGGAGGAATCTTTTTCTTTTTCTCTTTTTCTTTTTTTGGTACTAGAGAATTGAACCCAGGGTTTCATGCATGCTTTTATTTTGCAAACACTCTACCACTGAGCACCCTCAGTTCATTGTTTTTACTTTTTATTTTGAGACAGGGTCTTGCTAAGTTACACGGGCCTCAAACTTGCAATCTTCCTACCTCCACCTCCTGAGTCGCTAGATTATAGGTGTGTGCCAGGCCCTGGGAGAATTCTTTAGGAATCCAGAATCAGAGGTGGTAGCTCCACCTTAACACAGCACAAAACAAAATTTTCTCAAATGTAAGGACTGAAACTATAATAAAAGCTGGAAAACAGCTTCTGCTTCAAGGAAGCTATCTCATAAAGGAGCCAGAAATGTAATTGGACAGTTATGATTTAGAACCTACACTAAAATGGCTGCAGTGGATATATAAAGAAACAAAACTTACACACAATTGATAAGAAATATTTATTTAAGGACTCTGCCCAAGGATCATTTCTTCCACCCTAATGGAGCTTGAAAAACATGCAGATATCAAATCATCATGATGTAGAGTTACAAATAATAAGTCAATTTCCTTGTGTTAGTCAGTTTTTTGTTACTATAATAAAATATCTGAGGCAGATTAGTGGATGAAAAAAAGGAGAATTTATTAAATTCCCAGTTTGGGAAGCTAAAAGTCCAAGATGACCACATTGGTTCAGTCTCCACACAGGGACCTAAGAGCAGGTGGTATCATGGCAAGTGCTATAGTTTGGATCTTGAATGTACCACTGGATCTTGAATGTACTGCACAGGCCCATGTATTAAAGGCTTGCTCCCCAAATCAGTGCTATTGGTAAGTACTAGAAACCTTAAGAAGTGTGGCCTACAGAAAGGCCCCTTTAGATTACTCAGTGCATGCCTTTGAAGAGGCTTGTGAGACCCTGCTCTCGCCCTCTTTCCTGCTTCCCAGACATGAGGGGGTTTTTCTTTGGCACAGTCTCCTTCCATGATGTTCTGCTTTGTCACAGGCCTAAAAGCAACAAGGCCAACTGATCATGGAAGTTAAAGCTCTAAAACTATGAGCCAAAACAAACCTTTAGTCTGTAAGTTATCTCAGGCATTCGTTACAGTATTGGAAAGCTGACTAATACAGCAGGGGTTTATGTGGGAGCAAGAGATCACATGGCTGGCAGGAAGGCAGGCAGCAATTTAGGGAGGCAGCAATTTAGGGATCAGGCTCATGTTTGTATTACCACTCTCTCTTCTAAGAACTAACTCAGGGGTCTCATGGGGACAACTTTAATTTCTTCTGAGGGTGGTACTTCCATGATCTAAGTACTTTCCACTGGTCCCACCTCTTAAAGACCTTTCACATTGCCATACTGGGAAATTAGCTTCCAATGTCTGAATGATTGGAGGGCAAACCCCTCCCAAACCATAGCACTCCTCACCAGGAAAGTAAAATTGTTTGAGAGGAAACGATCCAGACCCTTGTAAATTTTTATAAAAAAGTTTTATAAAAAGAATTTCAGTTAACTCCAAAGTAAATTCATTCTCACAAAAGGGCTACACAAGACTGGCATGATCAGATTTTTTTCAATGGTTGTTTGAAAATTGGGTTCAAAAGAGTTCAAAGTGTCACAGAACTTGACAGTTGGTTGTAGTTCTCAGCTAAAAGCTCAATTGGGATAATGGCAGTGGAGATGGAAAGAAGTAGACTTTACTATTCATGTGTAAAAGAGACTAGAGAGCTAAGACTTGGTGATTAACTATTGAACTCTAGGGAAGATAATCATTCACAGTTAATATAAATATTCTTGAACAATTGAATGGATGTGGCTGCCTTTGGCATAGGGAGAGAATAGTCTACCTATATGTACTTGTTGTGGTTGCTGTCCTTAGGTGCCATCGAGTCAGGTCTGACTCACAGCAACCCTCACAGGATTTCAATGGCTGATTGTTTTGGGAGGGATTGCTTTCTGGAGCAGATTACTACATCTTTCTACCATTTTTGCATTGCTGGGGATCAAACCCAGGGCCTCTGGGAAGGCAGAGCCGTACTCTACCAACTGAGCTAATCACAGCTCCATATCTACTTAAGAATCAAATCTTGGACATTTTAGCTTTGAGATGACTCCATTGTATCCAGATAGAGATTTCTAGTTAACAAATAAACATATATTGTTGTTGTTGTTGTTGGGTGCCATGGAGTCATCTTACCTTTAGCAACCTTATGTACAAAAGAATGAAACACTACCCAACAGTGTCATGCTCAGCATTTTGTCAGTGCTTCTTTGTTATTCATAGGGTTTTTCATGGCTGATTATTTCAGGAGTGGGTTTCTGGGTCCCTTCTCCCAAGCCCACAGCACCTGGTATTCCCAGAAAGTCTCTCATCCAAGGACTAACCAGACCCAGCCCTGCTTAGCTTCCAAGATCAGATAAGATCGGATGCAGGGAGGTATAGCTGTAGGCATACACACACATGCACACACACCCACATACACATATGAGTCTGAATATCAGCAGAAAGATCTGAACTAGAAATAAAGCCTTAGCATAGAGAAGGCAGCTGAAAACCAGAGAAAAAATAGCTTTCCAGGAAGAATATATACAGTGAGAAGTCCCAGTTGTAATATCATAGAAGGCAAGTGAAACTCAAAGTTCAATTTGCTATCGAGCATCCTTAGGATTTGTCCTACTGAGGGTAGACTTCAATCATAAGACAACATATAGCATGTTTCTAACAACATAAAGTCAAAGAATTGTTTGAGTATGAGAAGAAAATCATATTGATACAATCATGACTTTTTCCCAGTACACTGAAGCTTGATTCCAAGTAAGAACAGTTGAAGGCAAAACCTATACTACCTCAGCCAAACGTACAATCCACTGAGGTGGTAATCTCCCTACTACCATCATGCCCGTGAACCTCATACTCTTCTTGGCTCAGTTAGACCTGAGCCTGTCTATAGAGGCTCAGTCTGTCTTATAGAGCTTACAGCTTTATTTTGCTATTCCAACGTGTCTTTTACTCTTTCCACCCTAACCCCACAGCCTAATCCATTCTGCAAACTGCCTATCCAGTAACTTTCACTTCATGAAAAAGCTGGCTCAATAGTTACCATGTATTTGTTTTTGATGTTGTTGTTAGAAGTTTTTATATCTTTGACTATACTTGCCTGTGTGTGTACGTGTGTGTGTGTGTGTGTGTGTGTTTAAAGGGTTATTAACATTTTTATAAGCATCTGGTTTGAGTTGTATAGTGATTGAGTGTTCTGCTCTAACACTTACAGAAACACTATTATTTTTAGTACATGACTTGGCAGAGCATGAGGTGTCATTTTGTTTTTTAGGAAAATACATTGCATAGAGCACAAAGACCTATATATGGAAAAATGCAGTATTCCATCAGGATCAAACTCTAGGTGCAAATGAAAAAGTCACTTGAGTATATTAATAGCCAGGAAAATCCAAAATCTATTAAGTGACGTATATGTATGTTGTTGGGAGAGGGTAGTGTTTCAATCTCCATGAATACAAGGCTAGAAATGTTATGGGGCCACTGACATGTGAATATGCCTGCAGCCACACCCCTGTGGCATCTGATCCCATCAGATCTCAGAAGCTAGGCAGGGTGGGGCCTTGTTAGTACTTGGATGGGAAACTGCATGGGAACACCAGTGGCTGTAGGCTTGGGGGAAGCCAACCCAGTCCCAAAAAAACAATCTGCCATTGAAAACCCTATGAATAGCAGAGAAACACTAACAATATTGTTTTGCCTGTTTTAGTCAGACACTGACTCTAGGGCACCTAACAACAACGTGTGAATAAGAGTTCAGTGACTCTGAGGCTAAGGATGTAGCTAAGTGGTAGAGTGGTTGCCCAGCATATGCAAGGCCTTGGGTTCAGTTCCCAGTGCCACAAAGAAATAATAATAATGATAAAAAAGAATTTAATGATTCCCACCAGGGCCTCTGAAAAGATCCATGTCAACCTCCTGGTAGACCTATCTGATCATTATCATTATGACACTTTAAGTAGGCTGGAAAAAAAAAAACTGAAAAAAAATCAGGTAGTAAGTGATTGATCAAAAATCATAAGGGGTGATGTCACACTTCTCAACAGGTGCTGAAGAGAGGCATGCTGGGTATCTGCCACTTCAGCATCATTCACAGCTAAAACCTCCAGACAAATGCACCTTCATTTAATTAAGGAGCTAATGACTTCCTAATTCAATAAAATGTCACAACCAGATTGTTAATGCTTTTGAATATGTAAAAATCTATCTAGTGTTATTATAATGTTTGAGAACTTGATTTATAGAAGTAGCCATGAGCTGGACATGGTAGTCCATGCATATAATCTCTTCATTCTGGAAGCTCAGGCAGGAGGATCGCAAATTGAAGGCCAGCCTGTGCTATATAAGAAGATCTTGCAAAAAAAAAAAAAAAAAAAAAAAGGAAAGAAATAGCCCAAGTTAAGACACAACTGTGTCATTTATTTAGAATTGTGATTTTAAGTATAGCCTCAAATATATACAAAGCATTGTGATATTTATGAATTTCAGGTTTTGATGATCCTGTACCTGTAGTCCAGATACTCAGAGAGTTAAGGCAAGAGATTAGCTTGAATGCAGAGGTTTGAGACCAGGCTAGGAAACAAAGGAAGATCTCATCTCAAAAAGAAGGAATAAAGGAAGGAAAGAAGGAAGGAAAGCAGGAA
>VMDO01018885.1:0-41111 GCA_007922755.1 Pedetes capensis
ATTGATGGTTTGTGTTTTTTCATCCAATTAGCCAACCTCTGTCTCTTAATTGGTGAGTTAAGACCATTTACAGTAATAGAGATTATTGAGGAGGATTTATTGTTATTTATCCAATCATTACCTGTTACTGATTTATGATTCATGTTTGCTTTGGACCTTTCTTGTGTTGCACTCATCTCAGCTAACCAGTTCTTTGATTTCCTTTGTAGGGTTGTCTTAACTCTCCTGGATGTGGTAATTGATTTATAATCCTCTCCAGTGCTGGTTTGGTGGTTGTATATTGTTTAAAATCTTCAATGTCATTAAATGTCTTATATTCCTCATCTATTATCAAAGATAATTTTGCTGGATATATTAGTCTAGGCTGGAGATTGTTTTTTCTTAATATTTGAATCACCTGTACCCATTCCTTTCTAGCTTTCAATGTTGATATGGAAAAGTCTGCAGTAATTTTTATTGGCTGTTTTTTATAATAAGGGGTTTCTGTCTTGCTGCTTGTAGAATGGCGTCTCTGGTCTCTAATGACAGCATACGAGCGATGACATGTCTTGAGGATGATCTATTTAAGTCAGCCTTCAAAGGATTCCTGAAAGTCTCCATGGTGTATATATCCATTTCCTGTGCTATCTTTGGGAAGTTTTCCTTGAGGATATCATTTACTAGGTTCTGAAGGCCTCCAGTGATTCTTTCTTCTCATTCAGGAGTACCCATAATTCTTATATTTCTTTTTTTCACTCTATCTGAGTTCTCTTGGAAATCTTTTTTTTAAAACCTTTATCATTGACTCCATTTCTAATTGCTTGTGTTTCAGCTCATTTATGCCATCTTCTGCCTCAGAGATCCTTTGCTCTGATTCATCCAATCTTGAAGAGAAGGATTCTTTAGCTGTGTTCAATTCTGATAATTTGGATTGAGTATCAAGCAAAGTGGCTTGATTTTTCCTGATCATTTCTAACTAGGATGACAGAACAGCTTCCAAATTAGAAATCTTTCTTTCAATTATCTCCAGTGCATTTGTAGTATTTGTCTTTATTTCTCTTAGCATGTTTATAACCATGACTCTGAACTCTGAATCAGAGATCTCTAGGAATTGTGAGTCCTTGGAGTTATCTGTTGGAGGTCTATGATCTGTGGAGCCTTCAGCTCCATCCTGCCCCTTTGTGGTTTTTGTAGGTTTACTTGATTTGTCCATAATGTGGTCCAGGAAATAGAATTTGTCTCTTCTGATTATTCAGAACTTCTCCCTCTGTTATTCCTTTGAAATTGGTGCTGAATCTCTGGTGCTTATTAGAACTTATGAGCTGGGTATGTTCTCAGCTATTTGGTCTGAGTGGTTGACACTTTAGTCTACCAGCCCAACTCCAAGGGGGGTAAGGGTTAGGGAGGTGATAGATTTTGTTTCTCTTCTGTGGGGTGAGAAAGGGGGGGATCTGGTGATAGAAGAGGGGTAAAGAGGAGGTAGAGGACAGAGGCTAATAGAAATTACTGTCAAAATTAAAGTTAAGGTTAAGATTTAAGGGATAAATGATTAAAACAATGACACATACATAGTTTAAGAAATAGAGAAGGAGAATAGAAAAAGGGAAGGGAGTAAAAGAAGAAAGGAAGAAAAACAGGGAAGAAAAAGAGAAAAATAAAAAAAAAAGAAAGAAAAAAAAGAAACAAGTTCACACATACACGCTCCCAAGCACAAATAAAAACACTTGTAGTCAGATGCGGTGGTGCACACCTGCAATCCGAGTGGCTTGGGGGTCAGAGCCAGGAGGAATGCAAGCCCGAGTTCTGTACAACCCAATTAGACCCTGTCTCAAAAAGAAAAAAAAAAAGGGGTCCTGGGGTGCAGCGTGGCAGTTCAGCACCTACCAAACAAGCAGGCACAAGACCCTGGGTTCAAACCCCTGTATAAAATAATAATAATAATAATAATAATAATAATAATAATAATAAAATAAAAATTAAAAAAAATAAAAATAAAAAATAAAATAAAATAAAATAAAATTCCAGACCTCACGCATACACACTCCCACATACATATAAAAACTCTTGTAGTCAGGTGCAGTGATGGACGCCTGGAATCCCAGTGGCTTGGGGGATGGAGTCAGGAGGATCGCAAGCCCAAGATCTGCTCAACCCAGCAAGACCCTGTCTCAAAAAGCAAAAAATATGAGCTGGGGGGCACAGCATGTCGGTCTAGCTCCCACAAAGGAAGCAGGCTCAAGACCCTGGGTTCAAACCCCAGTTAAAAAAAAAAAAAAGAAAAGAAAAGCACTTATATGTTCTTGCAGATGGAATCTGAACTGAGGACACCCAGTTCGACCAGGTGGAGTCGACACTGCAGGATGCAGTGCTCCCTACAGAACTCAGGGTGGCAGTATTTCCACACAATCTGCAATAACAGTCGGTCTTATTGGGTCTATATAGCAAAACGCTCCATAATAACCTGGATTTATTCAGGGTACCGAGTGCCCAAAGAGAATGTTCCACGAAATATTCTGTGACTATTGTATTGTTCGAGAGGCAGTGGAACCTGTGTGGTCTTCCCTGGAGTTCTCCCTGTCCCACGTAGATCAGGTGCCAATTCCCCAAATCAGAGATTTCCTCCCCAAAACCTACATCATGGGGGGAATATGGCTGCTATCGTGGAGTTTTTTATTGCAGCGCTTTCTGCCCACTTGGGAGGACCATATCCTCTTGTGGGCGGGATGCTCTCTCAATGACCCAGAGGGAATCTGAAACAGATTTTGTCATGTGCTGTGATTGCGCTTGGAACTGCTCTGCTTGTGGCTAACTGTGCCACTAGGCTCTGCCGAAAAGGAGCTCTCTGTCTGCATGGGGCTCAGTCACCTCCACAAACCCCAAATTTCTCCACAGTACAGTGGTTTGATTTGGGCTCACCTCTGGTGTGTCTGGGATCCAGGTATATGTGTGCCCATATATCTGTGGAGATCGCGTCTGTACACCTGACCGGCCACAACAGGAGGGAGGGAGCTGCATCTCAACTCTAGACACATATTGCTGGCTCCGGTTTCCCGTTCGCTCCACGGCCACTACGGATGGTGATTCCATGTGCCACCTCAAACTGACTCACCCGGAATTTGTAGTTTGTGTCCCGCAGGCAGGGTAAGAGGGTGCTGCCAAGGTTGCACTCCGTGTTGGGTCCGGTCCCCATGGTGCATGTGCGTGAAGTCCCCTCCAAGTCTCCGGGATTCTATCCGCCGTCTGTGTGATGGCGAAATGGTGGCGGTCCCGCTACCGACCACTGTGTAGCTCCTCCGAAGCCAAATCCTTGATTTCAGTGTATGCCTAGTTTCATTCTCTATCTCTCAAACTAAATTATCACTGTTTCTATTTATTCAATTTGAGTTTTAAACCCCTAATCGAGGCTTCCCATTACTCCGGAACAGAAGGCATGTGTTATCTGTCCGCCATCTTGAATCCAACCCCCATAAAGACTGTCTTTTAGGAATAAGGAAACTGCTTTCAGAAGTCTCCCAGCAGGAGGGGGGAAACATAGAGGAGGGTAAGGGGTAACCTATATGTATAATGCTTATCAAATTGCATATATGAAAATTGTCACAACGAAAAGCATGTCAAAATGAATCACACTATGATGTACATTAAAAATTTCTAATAAAAAAAAAAAAAAAAAGAAGTCTCCCAGCAGGAATGCCTTTATGTCTCTATCATAGTTGGGTTATATGCCCATTCATTAACTAGCCCAGACATGCAACAAGGGGGAGACTATCTTGACTGGCTTAGACAGTTGAGGATCTACCCCTGAAACTCGATGGGGCTACCTACTTGAGTGAAATGGAGGAAGAGTATTTAACAAAATCCAAACATAGATTTTGTTGGAAAGGAAAAAGAAGAGAATGCATATTGAATGGACAACCACCAATGTCTTCATAGACCTCAATGAATATTGTGGATCGGATAAATGAATAAACAAGGATGTGTTCACTTTATTAGGCTGTTTGTGCCTTACTTTTTTTTAGAGGGTAGTCTAAGATGTTTACTGATATAAGAAAAATACTGGTTATAAATTTAGACTATTCTTAATTTTATCAAAGTATTAGAATTCCAAATATTTATTTTCATATGTTAATGTTAATATTTTTCACCGAGTTTTACAGAACATCCAACAGTGACATAGTTTCTTCTTGGTCATCAACCTAGTGTAATCCAGATTTAAAGAAAACTCAATCAAATATTTACATAAAAACTTTGTATAGTACTATAATAGTGGTGTGTGAATACACAGGCAATTTAGCACCCATTCAATCATCAATCAATAAGAAAACTCACGTTAGCTTATTGAGTTATCCAATGACCAATTAAAATCTGTTTGAGAAATGATACCTTTCAGTGTTATATGGACTTCATAAATCTGCTTCTTAGAGAACAAAGTGATAGTGATTTTAGATATAGCTTATGGAATATATAAAAAAAAATCCAGCACAAGAAAAGGATTTAGTCTCCTCTTACACACCCCACCCCTTCAAAAACAAAGGAACAACACGTTGATAGAGCAAACAATCCACTCCTGTATGCATAATGCATCTATCTGTAGGTCAACCATGTGAAAATTCAATGAGTTGTTGGAGGTCGGACAATACTCACTCCCATAAAGCCAAAAAGCATTTCAAAGTCCCTAATTATACCTCTTCCTTTAGACATAATGCCAACAGTTGTACATGTTCTTTCCTTCAAAACTGAACACCACAAGAAGCACACACTAAAACCAAAGATGAGTCACTTTTGCCATGCTTGATGATTTCCATCTTTTTCTAATCAGAGGTCGCATGCTATGACCCAGGATAATTTCTGGCAGAGAGTTTAGAAGAGTTTTGAACTTTTATGCCCTGAAGTGGTGCATGCACTTTCCATTTCAGTTGTTAGTTGCCTGGGCCTGGAAGGTATTTTTGTTTGTTCTCCTAGAAATTACTTCAAGCTTAAGAGACTTATGCTTCTAGTTAATATTGAAGCACTTCCATTTTCCATTTTTTTCAGTTAGTTTAAAAAAAGACGATGCAATGGAATATTGAAATATTTTTACAAAGATTCAGTGCTGTGAATATGAACTTCTGCATGAAAGCAGATTACTGCTGGAAACAAATTTTTTTTATCAGCTGGTGTTTGGAAGTCTGAATTCAAAATGCTAAGATTGAGCTATCACTGCATAATAAACACAACACAGGCTGTTATAAAACCACATTTTTGAAGGTTGAAAACAACCTCCTAACTAGGTAACTATGAGTGTCTGGGTTTGAATTTTAGTGGAGTCTTGCTCTTTTGCTTGGAGTGAGTTTGGAGTCTCACACTTAGGCTCCTACCATGAGGGAGGAGGTGAGAGGACTCTCTCTCTTTTAAACTCTAGCCTCAGAGAACAGCTTCAAGGGCTGCACTCCATGACCTTGAAGCACAATCCTGGCAGTTAGGGACATAGTAGGCTGGTGACTGATGCTTCCATACCATCCCTTTCCATACTATCCCATTCCATACCATACCTGAAGAAGGCTGGTGTGGAAGTGAGGGGGGGAAGGAAAATAGTCAGTCATCTTTCCCAGTTAATAAAAAAGGCAGATGGCAACATGTGATCAGCCCCTGGGGGACAGGGATTGTGTGTGTATATGTGTCTCACATGTGAATGAAGAGTGACAGCTGACAAATATATTTCCATTTATGAACCAAAACTATGACAATGACCAAATGAACTATAATTTTGTATATTACCTAGGGAAAGAGTCATGAAACCAGTTTTTTTTGTTGTTGTTGTTGTTTGTTTTTTTGAGCCTAAAAAGGAATAGTCTCCTCTAAACAGTTTTGACAGGACATAGGAGACAGAGGTAAAATTGTAGTCTAAAAGTATCTCACAGATTGTCCTAATTCAAGATACCAGATACACATGTATCTGATATAAAGATCCCAGGCTTCTTCCCTAAGTTTAAATTTCAAATATAAAATGTTAATACTTTTAAATATGTGCTCTGTTAAAACATGAAATAATATATTTAATAATTTAAATATAAAATATAGTAATACTACCTTGTTATGATGGAGCCATAAATATTTTAATTTTTTAAACCTAGAGAGATCAATGACCTCTGTCAGATCCCTGGAAAGAAACAAACAAAGAACATTAGCAATGATTAATTCGCTCTGGGCTAGGGCTAGTTAATACAGCTTGGGAGTAACTGAAAAGGCCTCTCTCTGTGTAATTTCAAAATTTTTGGCACACTTACCTAATTTCCGAAATTCCATCATTATAACTTCACTTGGATTAAGATTTTGCCAGCTAGTTAAAGCAAAGACATACTTAAAACAGAGCATTTTATCACATTAGCAGAAACTTACATCTCATTATGAGAAAATTTATTACAACCTCATTTCAAAACAGATTTTATTGGGAATAGAGCAGAGGGAAAAAGAGAAAATGAAGATACTGGACAATGAATATGGGAAACACAAATGTCTCCTGCTTTAGTATTGTCCGCAGGATTCTCACTTTGAGGTTAGTCCTGAACTTGGCCAGAATGGCTTTAGGAGATGAAAACTACAGGATGTCAAGAGACAGATTGAGTAGAGTATTTGTAGCTCACTAACTGTAGGGCAAATATATTAATCACTTTTTGAACTGTGTGCAAATCTAGCTACCCAAAGTGTCCTGGTATCTGTGGTTGATGCAGGTCATGCAACAAAGGGGCAGGTGTGGGTTGAGCAAAATGAGCCATCAGCATAAAGGGCAACATCTGTAAGGAGAGCTGGCCATTAGACTGGGCTGGCCTGGAGTTTTCAGATCTCTTTTATGTCTTGGAGCAGAAATTGTGGATTCCAAGCATATATGCCTCATATATGTCTCTTTTTTCTATCAAACACTTGTAGAGCACACACTGCCTATAGGGCCCTTACATAAGCACCTTTAAAATACTAATGTTTGTTATCATTACATATATTAACTCATATAGGAGAAGGACATGGCACTCCACTCCCGAGGCAATCCCGAAACAATCAGCCATTGACAACCCTATGAGGGTCACTGTGAGTAGGACACGACTCTACGGCACCTAACAACAACATTAATTCATCTAAAGTAACATCCTCTCATAATTGTTTTTAACCTTGACACTCTGAGGGACTAAAATTTTCCTAATTTTTATAGAAATGCATCTATTTGTAAAAATATGAGTGTTTCTAAACAATGCTTTCTTACCACCTTTTAATATTAAAAGATTTAAAACTCTAAGAAAAGCTGAAGGAATGGTATAATGAACATTTGTAGGACCTTCATACTTTTTAATATAGTGCCATAATTTTGCTTGCTTACTCTATCTATCATATTTCTATCTATGCTGATAATGTTCTCAGTGAATCATTCAAAAGTATGTGCAAACTTATTATCACAGGCTTTTCTCATTACAAAATAGTTCATATGCATATCCTCCAAATCAGGGGATTCTTCTGCAAAATCACAATACCATTATCACAACTAAAATCAACTCACTAATGTCATCTAATATACCAATCATATTCAAATTTTCCCCATGAAGCCTACATTTCTTTTAGCTTGTTTGAATCCTGAATCTCAATATTCATGCATTGCATTCAGCTGACATAACCCTTCAGTCTCTTTGAGTTTACTCACTCTCTTTCCATTTTTCTATTAACATTGACTTTTTCAAGAATCCAAGATAGTTGACTGATAGAATGGGCCACATTCCTGATTTATCTCATAGTTTCCTAAAGATTAAATTCAAGATGGATCACCTCTCAATTACATCAGCAGTAATTGCTGCATTACATCAGGAGGCAAATGATGTCCCACTCCTGGTGAAACTAAGGTCAGTCATCTAGTTAAGGTGGTTATCCTCCAGATATGTCTATTGTAAAAATATGAATTTTATAATTGAAAAGTAATCTGTGAGCCAAATTCTGATTCCAGATGTATATCTTATTCCCAGACAATTATTTACTTAATGGCTTTGGTTTCAACTGATGACCAAGTTAATAGATTTTTCTAATGCTGTCATATATATGACTGCAGCTGTAGCCCTGTGGCATCCGATCCTGTCAGATCTCAGAAGCTAAGCAGGGTTGGGCCTGGTTAGTACTTGGATGGGAGACCGCCTCGGAACACCAGGTGCTGTAGGCTTGGGAGACGGACCTGGCAACCTGCTCCCCAAAATCAATCCGGCATTGAAAGCCATTGAAACCCCTATGAACAGCAGAGAAACACTGACAATACTGTTTTACCTGTTGTATGCAGGTCACTATGAGGCTGATACCGACTCGGCAGCACCTAACAACAACAACTCATATATATACGAATATAAATGAATATGTATATATGAATACACACACACACACACACACACACACACACACACACGTATCTTCTGAAAAGAGCATCTGTCCGTTTCTCTTCTTCCTCTCATTCATTCTCATTCTCTTCCGTATGGTCCCTGGATTTAGAGTTTTTTCTTAATTTGTATCACTTTTCAAAAAATTCTCAACTTACCCAAAGTGAAGACTTTTCAAGCAAATTCCTGTGGTTTTTTGACATGTACTATTAGTCTTTGAATACTTTTCTGGCACCACTAAATATTCCAGGCTACTCCAAAAACAATTTTCAGTATGAAATGTATGCACTTAATACATTCTCTTTCACTGTAGATCTGTAATCTCCTCAAGGAAGGAGGATTTGGACTTTGATGCATCTTAACTATTGTACTGGACAGTAAAGATAGCATGTTAACTTCATCTCTTTCCACAATTGCTACATAGAAGCATCAAAAGATCTCAAGCTTTACTTAGAGGATTTCCCATAAAATTTATTTTAATACAGTAATACTTTACTATATGAAATTATTGTTATTCATTTTCTCATAGTAGCAATATCAATGCTGAAATTTTAGCTATTAGATAATGTAATAGCGTGATTTGCTTTTTTTTCCCCCTCTGCAGTAGTGGAGGTTTGACTCAGGGCCTTATGCATGCTAGGCAAGGGCTCTCCTACTGAGCTGCACCCTAACCCCTTCCCTCCCCCACCTTTTTAAGTTTTGAGACAGTGTCTTGGTAAGGTATACCCATTGCTTCAGGCCTCAAATCTGTGATCCTCCAGCCTTAGCCTCCCAACTTGCTGGGATTACAGGGGTGCTCCATAGTACCCAGCAAATAATTCACTTTTTACGTGTATTTTAACTTTTTTCAAGTTGCAAATGTTTACTTTGCACATAAGCCTGTCCTAAATCAATAATGACCTGCTACATTTTAAGGTGAAGGCAACTGAAGACGATGAGAGGTAATTCTACAACTAATGATGGCAATGACTTGTGCTGACAATAATATGTCAACACTTGTCACAGGGTGTGTTCTCTGTGATTACTAAAGGAGACATTGATAAGATACTTTCCATTATCCAAGGGCAACAGGGACTTTGGCAAAAACACAGTTCACTTGGTCTATTAGCATCTAGACTGTGCGATAATTTTTGTTCTGAGGTGGTTAAATGGTAACAATATTTTGGGGATATAAAATGTGTGGTCTTTCATATAAAAAGACCACTAATGTCATAGTTTAAATCTGAAATGTCCCCACCTCCAAAGGTCATGTGCTTTAATGTTTGGTCCCCAGCTTGTGGCACTGTTTGTGGAGCCTGGAAACTTTGTGAGGTGGGATCTAGCTTTGCAGAAATGAGTTTGTGGGCAGGACTTTGGAAATTTTTTCTTGGACCCATGGGTCTGGTCACTGTCTCTGCTCTTTGCTTCTTGATCTAGCAGATGTGAGGTTCTCTGTCACCGGCCCTGCTGCATGCCACTGCCATGCCTGCCCCACTGCCTCTATAGACTAACTGAATCCCCCTAAAACATTTCCCCTTAGAGGGTTGCTTCAGTTGGTTTCTCTGCCACAGTGGCCCACGAGCTGATTAATTCTGTACTGTATTTGTTTTAGTCCATAATATGTATATTTTTAAAATTTCAAGTTGGTCATCTCTTTATTCTCTTACTACCAAGAGACTCCGGTCCACAAAAAAGATAAATATTTTTTCTGTATTAATAGATTTAAAAATTAATTACAACAAAAGAAATATGTTTATTAATAAATGATTTACTCAAATGTCTACAGACAAAAATGATAAATTCATTGATAAAGTAGGATATTTTCTTTACAAAGAAGCTGAGTTTCCAAGATTACATTTGAGTAAAAACATATCCAGCTTACTTTAAAATAATACATAGAATTCACAAGCATTAAAGACCATGAAGGGGGAAAATGAAGAGTAGAAATAGGGACTAAGTACATTTGTGCTGATAAAGCTGAATACCTAAGAATGGGTAATTTATAAAGAACAAAGATTTATTTCTTATGGTTCTGGAGGTTGAGAAGTTGAAGTTCAAGGGGCCCACATCTGGCAAGGTTCTTCTTGCTGCATCATAACATGGTGAAAGGCACCACATGGAGTAGGGGAGGAGGTAGAGGGACAAACTCATTCTTTCATCAGGAACTCACTCCTGGGATAACTAACCCAATCAGGGAACAATGGCATTAATTCACGCATGAAGTCAGAGCCTTCATGACCTAATCACTCTTTTTTTTTTTTTTTTTTTTTTTACAAAAAGAGACCACAAAACTTTAATCCCGAGGTCAAGAACAAGACAAAAATGACTGCTCTGATGGCCTAATCACCCTTAAAGATCTCATTTCTCAACTCTATCACACTGGGGATTAAGTTTCCAACACATGAACTGTGGAGGACACATTCAAATCAGAGCAGGATTATTGATATTTAAATTCAAATTATGGCTGTACAGGGTGTCTCTCATTGAGCAGTGAAAATGGTGGTGTCAGGATCCAATCTTACCCATAACTTCCTCTTCCTCTCATACCTAGGTCCTATCTCAGGTGCTATTTCTATTCTATAGAAAAACTCATCTTTTCATCTATCACCATGAGGAATTTGTGCAGAATCAAAAAGGGCTATTGATATAACTGGGTGCAAAATTAATATTAGGGTTTTTAAGGGCTATAGTATAATAGAGGTTATTCTTATAAGACCATAACAAGTCATTATTCCTAACAATATTAATAACTGTACTAATGATAATTGAGTGCTTACTGTGTACCAAGCTCCCTTCTAACTTCTACTAACTCATGTAATTTTCACAACAACCTTGTGGATAAGGTTATTAAGTGCTGTTGAATTGGGTCCCACTCATAGGGACCCTATGTACAATAGAAAAAAACACTCCCCAACACTGTGCCATGCCCAGCACTATGTCAGTGCTTCTCTGCTATTCGTAGAGGTTATTTATTTAGTTAGTTAGTTAGTTTTTATTTTTTTGCAGTATTGGGGGTTGAACCCAGGGCTTTATGCTTGCATGCTCTGCAAGTGCTGGACCACTAAGCTGCACCCTCAGCCCATTTTTTTTTACTTGGTTTTTTTTTTTTTTTTTTTTGAGACAGGGTCTCGCTAAGTTACTCAGACTGCCTCTGGTCTTGAACTTGCTATCTTCCTGCCTCCACCTCCCAAGCTATTGGGTCTATAGGCGTGCGCCACCACCCCCAGCTCCATAGTGTCTTCAATGTCTGATTGTTTTGGGATTGTCTTAGCAGTGGGCTGCCAGGTCTTTCTCTCTTTTTTGTGGTGCTGTGGATGGAACCCAGGGCCTCAGAGTGTGCAGAGCAGCACTCTACCAACTGAGCTAATAAACCTTAGTCCCATGAATAAGGTAGTTTTATTATACACAGGGAACAAGTTTGCTTAACAAAATAAAGGACAGCCTGTTACATTTGAATTTCAGAGAAATAAATGTTTCAAATACTGTGAGACACAATTATACTAAAATTTTATAATCTTTATTTATCTAAAAATTCAAGTGTAACTTGATGTTCTATTTTCTTTATTTGGTAAATGAAATAATCCTAGCAGGGACATTATATAACACTCCAAGATCATCAAGTTGAAAGAAACAGAGCTGAGATTCAAACTTGGTTTTGTTCAATAATGTTTGTTTTTATCTTTTTCACTGTCTTGCTTCTCCAATAAAAATGGTAGATCCCCCACAAGAAGTAAAGTAATTAGAATGTGGTTGCCTACCTAGTCCTTGAGGTGGGGGAAATGGAAAAGAACATTTCAATCTATGAAAGACTATAACATGATACTATTCTTTTTTTTTTTTTTAACATAAAGTTTACTTACTTATGAGAAAGGAACAGCTCAAAGACATCAGCATCCCTCTTGTGGCCACATATCTTTAGCTGATCTTCAACTGCCTGATAACATATAATTAATCTGTCAAACTACATTCCAATGAGCTAAAATACTGAGACATTTGCAGTCAATAACAATATGTCTACAAAAGATCAAAAGAAAGGTGAATATGAAGGCAACCACTCTAAACTGATAAATTCCCATGCTACAATTATATATTATTTATTCACTTTTGTGGTTGAATTTCATTATTTTTAATCCTAGGCATAGATGTGTAAATAATTTTTAATCAGAGAGAAAAAATAGGTATGTGTATATGCACACTAAAAACAAGTTTTTGATTTTCTGTGAGGCATGGTAATTTAGTCTTTCAATAATTATTCTTAAAAGTTCCTTCAAATGCAAAAAAAAAAAGTATTTTATGCAGGTATTCAAACCCATGAAAAACTGGGTTCAGTTTCTGGTACAGGAGTAATATGTAAAAATGTACAAGGGTTCAGGTTCCATTTGGGTTTGGGTTTAAATCCTATGTGTAGATAGTAAGGCTTCAAACTGAAACTGACTCCAAACCCTGAAACCAATTTGGTTTAACCATTTAAAAATGTTTTTCTGAACCCAGTAAAAATTGGGTTGGTATTCAGCTTTTAATGTTTTCCTCTTTTTTTGTATTATGAGCTATTCTATGTAAAAATTGAAAAATATTGAAAAAAATTATTCTTCTGTCTACACACAGGATTGACAATTTTATCTGAACTGAACCCAAATCTGAGGGCTCCACATTTTAGCATACTGAACCTGCACCAGAACCCAGCTTTTAATGGGTTTGAAGCCCTAATTTGATGTTTCCATATTTACAGAAGATACCTGGTATCTTGTTGGAGGTGGAAGGAGTTAAGATATAATGTATATTATGTTGTTGTTGTTAGGTGCTGTCAAGTCGGGTCCAATTCATAGTGACCCTACGTACAACAGATGAAACACTCTCCAACATTGTGCCATACCCAGCATTATTGTCAGTGCTTCTCTGCTATTCATAGGGTCTTCAATTGTTGTTGTTGTTAGGTGCCATCGATTTGGTATCTGACTCATAGAGACCCTCATAGGGTTTTCAATGGCTGTTTCGGGATTGCCTTGGGAATGGATTGCCAGATCCTTCTCCCATTTTTTGCGGTGCTGGGAATTGAACTTGGGACCTCAGAGACTGCAGCGCAGTGCTCTGCCAACTGAGCTAAATCTCAGCCCCAAGGGTTTTCAATGGTTGATTGCTTTTTGGGAGTAGGTTGCTAGATCCTTCTCCGAAACCTATAGCACCTGGTATTCTGAGGCAGTCTCACATCCCAGTACTAACCAGGCCTGCTTAGCTTCTGAAATCTGACAGGATCCAATGCCAGGATGGTATGGCCTACCTTTTATATGTTTTTGTTCTTCTTGTTGTTGTTAATTGCTTGTTTCTTTGTAGTGCTGGGGATTGAACCCAGGGCCTATGGACACTAGGCAAGCACTCTACCACTGAGCTATATCCCCAGCCTTGCCCACCACATTATGTTTGGTAGCAGTAAGAGCTAAACAAGTGTCAAACAAATGAATAAATGAATGAGTAAGTGTCATTTTCTCTGAATAAATGAATATATATTCCATTGTTTGGCAAGCAACATTTTCGTATTTGATGAGTTGCTAAAATACTGTGGGAATTTTTGGTTGAGAAGAAGCTACTTTTATTCTTATAGGTTTTGTTTTAAAAATCCAAATCCAATAACAGCTATTGAAGTTCTTTGCTTTTTCTTCCCAAGGGTTTTTCCTAAAGTACAAAATAACATTTGTAGGCCACCTGGCTTAAAATGATATGGAAAAATTAGAACCTGCCTATAATTTGCCATGAAAGAGTAGAGCTAACAAGACACAACAAAAGTGAAAGGTATAATTGTTGCAATTCTGGAATTTAACAAACATTGTAATTATCAGAGTCAAAACAATCACCAAATTTCATTTGGGATTTGTTGTGGGTGGTAAGGTTGTAATGTTAAAAAGTAATTTACAAGGTCTTGAGAATGGTTTTACTATTTAGTAGAGAACTTTAAGAAGCATTAAATTCAGTGGGATGAACAAATATTTAAAGAAATGAGGAAAATAAATATCCTAGTGATGGAGGGCAGCTTCAAAGTTATAGCTCCAAACTTTCTTTGATTCCTTGTTAAGCAAGCTGAAGCTAGGATCTTGGAGAATTTATAGGCTCAGGCTTAGGTATTCCTATCAGGGTATTTTGTTACCCTGTTATACAAGCTGAATCATGGAAAAATTCATTGGATCTGGCTTAAGTGTTCTCATCTGGGTATTTTAACTTAAACATATAAACTCTCAGCCTCTACTATAGTCAATCACAACTTTGGGTGGTTAATGCCAATCAAAGTAGAACTAAAAATTTTCATTTATCTGTTAAAACCATACTTTTAAGTTCATTCAGCCATTCCACAACCATTACTCAGAAATACATGAATAAGCACACACAGAAAAAAATGTGAATATCATTGTTTATCTCAGCATACTTATCTGTGGTTGTAAAATATTCCCAATAATTGGAATGGATCAAGATTTGACTTCACAATGGGGTAGTGTGCAGTAGTTTTAAAATATAGAGAGATGGCATGATAGTCAATTTTATGTCAAATTGCCTGGACTAAAAGATGCCCAGATAGTTGGCAAAGCATTATTTGGGGGCATGTTGGTGAGTATGTTCCCAGAGAGATTGACATTTGAAATTAGCAGACTGAGCAAAGTAGTTGATCCTCACCAATATGGGTGGGCACAACCCAACTGATTGAGAGCCCAAAACAGAACAAAAAGGCATAGAAAGGACAAATTTATTTTGTCTTCTGCAGCTTGGACATCCATCTTTTTTCCCCTCATAGATCACTACTTCCAGTGCTCATGCATTTGGGCTTGAGGGGGAACCATACTACTAGCTTTCCTGGGCTCCAGTGTGTAGTCAGCAGATTATGGGGCTTCTCAGCCTTCACAAACAAGTGAGTCAGTTTTTCATGATAACTCACTTATATTTAATATTGGTTCTGTTTCTCTGGAGAACCCTAATACAGATGGATATCTAGAGATATAAAGATACCCAAAAATATATTCTTAAGCTGAAAAAATAATTGGCAGTGTTATTTGTGTAAATCCAACTGCATTTTTGTTTAAAATAACATTTATATGCTAGAAAATGCACATACTACAAATTGTTGGCAAAAGTAATCACTTCAGATCATAAGGGAGTTACACACACACACACACACACACACACACACACACACACACACACACATTTTGAGACAGGGTCTTGCTATGTTGCCCAGATTGGTCTTGAATTCCCAGGCTCCCATTATCTTCTCACGTTAGCCTCTTGAGTAGCTGGGGCTACAGCTACGTGCCGCCATGCCTGGCTCAATGCAATACATTTAAAAATGTTTGAATATTTTATAATAAGTGTGTGTTAATATGATAATCAGAAAGTAATATTTTGAAATTTTTAGCCACAGAATAAATATTTGAGGATTTAAAACAAATTTAGAAAAAATAAGAGATGAGGGGGAAATTGAAAGTTATCATCATAATATGTAAATCACTGGTATAATTAATTACTTACACAGCCTTTTATCATGGTCTGTTTCTTTCCACCCAGTAAGTTTATGTATGTTTGGTACATACTATTAATATCAAAGTGTCAAGAAACACAAAAACATGAAGTTTCAAGTTTCAGTGAACTGTGGTGCGGCAGTTCTAGTCACTGGTCCACACTGAACATCATTATTGGAATACTCCATCTAAAAAAGCACGACAGCATCCTTTCTATATTTATTTATTTTCTTTCTTTCTGTCTTGTCTGTCTGTCTGTCTTTCTTTCTTTCTTCCTTCCTTTCTTTCTTTCTTCCTTTCTTTCCTGGGAGGTGGGTAACCCAGGGCCTCCCACATACTTTGCAAGTGCTCTACCACTGAGCTGCACTCCCAGCCCCTTTCTAATGTTTTATCTTCAGATGGGGCCTCACAGGCTGCCTCTTGCCTCAAATTTGGGATCCTTCTGCCTCAGCCTCTGAAGTTCCTGGGATTATAGGCATGAACTACCACACCTGGCTCCTTTTGAGCATTTTAAAGTTTATAGTTCTATGGCATCACCTGAGGTAGTTAATCACAGGTATATTCACAGGAAGCACATTCACATTGCTGTGTAATCATTACCACCAGCCATTTCCAGAACTTTTCATCTTCTGTAACTAAAATTGGACATATTAAAACACTGACTCCTCATTCAGTCTTCCCTCAAGCTCCTGAAAATTATCATTATTCTTTCTTTTCTATGATTTGGGATACTCCAGATACCTTGCAGAAGTAGAATTCTTTAGCATTTGCCCATATGTGACTGGTTTATTTTGCTTATATTTTTCATATTGTTTGTTCATATTGTAGCATGTGCCAGAAATTCTTTTTTTATGGTTGAATAATATTTTATTGTATCCATAGAACCCATTTTCTTTACTCATTCATCCACCAATGGACACTTGAGTTGATCTACCTTTTGTCTATTGTAAATAAGGCTATTATCAACATGCGTGTATAAAGATCTGAGCAAGTCCCTGCCTTTCATTCCATTGGGGTAAATATACAGAAGTGGAATTGCTGGATCATATGGTAATCATATGTTTAATTTTTTTGAGGAATTACCATACTATTTTTGTTTTTTGGTTTTCTTTTTTGCGGTAGTTGGGGGTTGTACCCATGGTATGGCACATACTTTTGCAAATGTTCTACCACTGGGCTGCACCCTCAGCTCATTTTTTCCTTTTTTTTTTAAAATTTTTTTTTATTTTAAGTCAGGCTCCTGCTAAGTTATGCAGGCTCCCTCTAGACTAGAACTCATGATCCTCTTGCCTCTGCCTCCCAAATCACTGGGGTTATAGGTGTGAGCCACTGTGCCTAGCACCATACCATTTTCTACAGTGGCTATACAAAAGAAACATTCTTTAAGATGAATATTTTTAAATCATTGTCCCAAACAAATTCACTTATAACCATTTATTGAACCATAAACTACTGAGTACTTATTTCAGTTGTGACTAGTTTAGTCTGCAACTAGCTGGTAAATGTAGTAATGAATTAGGTAAGATGCCTGCTCTTGAGAGCAAATCTTTTAGCAGGAGAATTAAGGGACATATAATACTGTTAAAGAAGATTGTAAATGTCAAGAACTCTAAGAAAAGTAAAACATGCTCTGGCAAATGCAGAGGAAGAAGAAATTCCTGTTTGGGCCCTATACAGAGATTTCAGGGCAGGCCTAACTGGCAGGGCCTTGAGAAGTGAGAAAAAAGAAACAGGATGTTAGTGGAAGAAGGGAGTAAGTACACAGAACAGAAGAAACAGCATGAAGCATGTGGGGCTGTACAGCCTCTGGCTACAAGGAAAGGCATGTAGAAGGTGATTGTGAGAAATAAATTAAGAAAGGTGGGCTGGGATAGATTATGAGTGCTAACTTTGAAATTTAGGCTTGGAAATGTACACTTAATCAGTGCCCGAATAAAACTTTTATGGGCTGAGAGAACTCTGACTGAAAATCACATTTTATATAAACTGTAATTTAGAATTAATTTAATTTTATATGATCTCTATACACACATGTACATACATATATATGAAATATATGTACTAATTAACTACATAGTAAAAATCCATGTCAGAAAGTCCAATAAAGCTCTGATTTTTCCCATGACAATCACATTAGGGTTTTTAAACAATATCCAATGTAATGCTATTTCAAAGGCATTTTGGTGTCCTTGTTTTGTTGAGCTAAATTATTGAATAATTTGGCACTGGACGCATCACTGGGACAATAGGAGTATATTACAGGGTCTTTGGACTGGAGAAAAGATGTGACAATCTAGGCTTCAGGAAAATGCCTCTAGTAGCAAAGTGTATGACAGCTTGGGGTTCAGAGACAGCTGCAGATAGGAAGCAAGACAACCTCTAAAAAAATCAAGGCGAGAGCTAATGAGCCTGCTCCAGGGTGATGGCAAGCAGGAATGAGCAGTGAACGGATATGACATGGGGTGTGTGGAGGGAATGGATGGGAACTGCCAAAGTAACTGGAGACAGAAAGGGCAAGGGAAGTCACAGGTGATGATAATAATGTGATGACTGGATGATGAGAAAGGTGGCTGGGAGGGAAGCTGGCATAGGCTGAGAAATGCTGAGATTTTGGCCCTGGTGGAACATAGAGGTCAAGGTTTCCACCAGAAAACTGCAAACCTGTGGGAAAGCAGATCTCATTAGATATATAAAGTGGATGTGCCTATCTGGTGAGTCTCACTAGCCTAAAGGAAAGAGTGGTACCCGTGTAGGATCATAGTGAAATGTCTACACGCAGGGAGAGGAACCACAAAACAAGCTGGGTGAGGAGATGGGAGGGGTGGTGATAAAGGTAGGGGAGAAACAAGAGGACAGCAGGAGCCAAGGAGGGATTTCAAGAAGACAGAATTTAAGTCTGTAGTATTGTACTGGATGGGAGAGGATGTTACTCAGCAAAGATACTGAATTTGGAGGGTAATTTCAGTAGCCTGACTAGGGGCAACAGTCAGAGTTCAAATTAATTGGTTAACATAAGAGAATAAAAGCAATCCAACACAGACTCAGGATATGGATAAGTCTCACACACAGAGAGAACAGCAACTTTCCCCACTGCCCGAAGCTTTAGAATCTAGACACAACAGGAAAATGTTTTAAAACTATGGGAGTTTTAAATCCCAGAAAAATTAAATCTGCATTACAATCTATAGAAGAAAATACCTTTCCTGATGATGAATTCCTATACCTACATGCAGTACACACAAGTCAGGAATTAGTAAGCAGCTTTGACTCATTAGAGCACTCTCAGCGTTGTTTAACCAATTATCTCCACATCTTCCAGAGAACTTGGAGAACCCCAGAAAACCTTGCCAGCTCCTATGTCTCACAGTTGTGAGATGTTCTTCCAACCCAAGTATTCTTTTAGCTGTTATTTTACGTGCTCTCAGCTTTGCATGTACGGTTATCAAAGAACTTTTCCTTCTCAATGTGTCTGTTTGCACTTTAGGAAAACAATAGTATCAGTAGCGTGTGTGTGCACGCCTGTGTGTAATAGTGTATGTAGTGGAGATACAGCACTCCAAAAATTATGGCTTGTCAATCTCTAAACTTCCCTAGTTAAATATGCAGCGGATGTTGTGTGGAAAAGGTCAATATAACAGAAAAATATTTTTAAATTGTGGGATTATTAAATATTAGAAGAATAAATTCTTCATTAAGTTCTATAGAAGAAAATACCCTCTCTGATGATTGATTCCTATACCTATACAACCCATGCATCACAAGTTTGGACTTAGTGTAGATGCCAGACAGTCCCCAAACTCTAGTAAGGATGTTGCTGACTTTTAATCTAGTCCAAGTAGAGGTACTGGGTGGGGTTTACCATTGCCCAGACCCCAGGGGCAGCTTCTGAGGAGCGGGAGCAGGGTGTTGAGGCCGCCCCTGGCCCCCTCCCCAGGTTGCTGGCGGTCTGGTACAGGAGCCCCTCTTACCCGGTGACTGCTCTGTAGCGCAGTTTCAAATGCCCTCGGTACATTGGAATATCGCAGAGCGTGGCCCGAGGAGTTCGGGTCCCCATCCATCGGGAAAAATCACGGCGGCCAAGGGCACTTGGCTCTGCTAGAGGCTCACTGTTGGGTTACCAAGAGTTACCGCATTCCCGTCGACGAAAAGCCAATCCAGGCCAGGGAGGATTTGAAGCCAAGCCCTGACTTCTGTGACGTTGGTGAGCGCGGTGCTGCTTCCCCTGCGCGGGGTGCTGCGCTGGGCCAGCGGGCGGTGTGGTGGATGCAGACAAGAGGAAAGTTGGCTATGCAGCGGCCAAGAGGCTCTGCGAGGCCTGAATAACTGTCACCCAGTAATCATTTCATCAGTTTGAGATACGAATATTAGAGATTTTAGGTTTCTGGAAACCAGGTATGTTTGGCAACCACTGGCCGCTTGCAGAGGGTAGGGGTAGAGCAGCTCCTTGCAGAGCCGTCGTAGAACTTGACACAAAATGAAGTAAAATCAGCGTTGCCGATGCTATTGGTGTTTTTATTAAAAAATATGATAGTTTGCTCTTCATGGATTTTTTTTTTTTTTGGCGTAAATTTTGACTTAGAAATATAGCATTAAGGTATCTATTTTAAATGCTGAGTATGGGGTGCCTCCTTACATCTTGCACCAAGGCCAGTGCCTCTTTTGCCTCATCACAGTCCCAGACCTGGGGTGGAGATGGCAGTGTTAAGCCTCCCCAAGATTTCAAATGCACAGAAAAATTGAACTCTCTATTGATTTTATTGGCTTGGAGTAAGCAAATAAGTGCCTGCTCTGGTGGAAATCAGGTAAGTTTAGCCAGTCTCTTCTAACCTTGAAAAAAAAGTTTTTAAAATTGATGTCTTCCCTAGTTGTATTTAAACCTGCAGCATAGACTATTTTATAATCTTATTTATATGAGTCTGGTTCTTCTTTACTTGGGTAACTTTGGAGACAGGATCCTGTTTGTGACATCTCTATCTTATGTGATGGCCTAACATAATGCATTGAGTAAGTGTCAGTTGAACTGAATGACTTGGTTTCTGGGCTCCAGATTTGAACCTGAAATTTAGGAATCAAATGTAGCTTTTTGACATGGGTCAGGTTACTTGCATTAAAGAAAATGTGTTGGAACAGAATATTGAAAAATGTCTCATTGGAGACATCCCAGTGCAGTAATCCATTACTTCTAAAAACAACTGGAGGCTGAAGTGGGGGTAAAAGTCCTTTAAGTTATCATGGAGGAAGTAATCATATGAAGACTATTGTTTAAGTGGTTTGTATCCCAGAAATAAAAATGAAATAGGCCCCCTGAGAAAGTGTATAAAATAATTTATTGGCCTCTTGTCTTTCAAGAGGCTGGAAAAATGGAAGTGCATATCACCTGTCCAATTTTGTCATTACATAAATGTGATTTTTAAGAACAAAGGCAAAATGGGTTTACAGATGTCTTACAGAAATAAACTACTAACCAGCTGATTTCTACCAAAATCACATTTTAGAAGTTTATCCTTTATTTTTAATTTTCTATACTGATTAAGATAAACTTTTAAAAAGTATACAACAAAATCTTTTCTTAGGAAGCAACTCACAAATTAATTTATTAGAAGATCTTCATGTGTACCTTCATTGAGAAAAAATTACAATTTAATGATCATGAAGATGAAAATAATGCAGATTTAACTGGAATACCAAGGATGGAGGTTAAGAAGGCATTTTTTGGATAAAAGCTCTTTCCTAGATATCTTTGCATTGGTGATACGATTTTTTTTTTTTTTTGATCAAAGAAGCATCCCTAGCCAAGTGAACAGAGAACTTACCTCAATGAGATGGGAGGATAACCTGAGGAATCTAGCCTGAAATCTTAAAAATTCATGTAAAATGTACATTCTCCTTTATAATCAATCTTGTTTTAATATAAAAATAAAGTGACTCTCTCACCTCCCCTCAAATCTTTGTGTAATATTTACATTGAAGCAAGACACCCTGTGTTTATCCTGTGGCTTTCCCTCCCTGGCGGGCTGCCATTGCCTGCAGGGGTTCACATACCCCAGTTTGAGAGCTCTATCATATCATGTATGTGGGTTTGGAAAAGAAGAAAGGGGCTTGTGCTCCAAGTCAGGGCATGTGGGGTGTAGTCTCAGCTCTGACATTAACTAGTTGCTCGCCAGTTTCAAGTCACTCAGTGTCTCTGGGTCTCAGTTTCTTCAATAGTAAAATAAAGAAGTTGAAAGTTCAGTTCAGAAAGATTATTATTTAATTATATTATCCTACTCAGGTAAGATGCATTGTTTACAGAGTAAAAGATAGTTCTGGAGGTACTGACATATAGTTGTTTTAAAGAACAGTTTTGCAATAAAAAAATATGGGGAAAATTATACATGTGGTAGCTTATTTTATTTTATTTCTTTTTGTAGTACTGGGGTGGGAAGTTGAACCCAGGGCCTTAAACATACTAGGCAAGTGCTTTACCACTAATCTGCACCTCCAGCCACTAAGCTCCACCTCCAACTCCAGCCTGCTTTTTTTTTTTTTTTTTTTTTAATTTTGAGACAAGGTCTCTCTAAGTTGCACAGGCTGCCTGCCTCTGACCTTGAACTCATGATACTCAAGTCAGTTTCACGAGTTGCTCAGATTATAGCATCGTGCATGTGCTAATTGTTATTAAGCCTACATAACTTAAAATTTCTCTTTCTAATTTTGTCTTGAATAATTCTAATGATCAGTATACATGTTATTTTTCTATTTGTTAGATAAAATTATCACTAGCACTCATTTTCTGCTATGCAGAACAAGAGTAGAATGAACAATATACCAGCCACAATCAATATATATTTTTTATCCTATGTGTGAAAAATCTGTGATTTTTGATGACCAAGGTATCAACCTTCTTTTTGGTATAAGTTTAGGTAAAATAACCAATTTTAATTGACAGTTATAGATTTATTTTGGTTTACACAAAATACACACAACAATGGAATGCTGGAGAACACTTCTCCATAAATTGCTCACTTAGTGCAGATAAGCTAAGGCACTGACTGCTTTTGCTAAGAGCTGTATCTTCAAGGATGTTTGAATATTGAACGGTTTTGGAAGGTACAGTGCCTATCATCAGAGAAAAAGGCAAGTATTTATTTACTTATTTATTACTGGGAAATATAACAAACATAATACCTGTATTCCTTATAATAAAGATAAGATCAAGACCACTTACTACCCATCATAAAAGACTTAGCCTCCTTAGCCTCAGGGTTCATCTTCTGAAACATGACTCACTATTGCATTTTGTACTTTTTCTGTAAATTATCATTTGCATTTGCATCTTTTTCTGTAAATTGTCTTTTTGTATTCATTTCTTAACTGTTAATGTTCAAATGCCAATGAAGGACCCCCTGTAAGCATTTTCTAGTTATTTTTTGAAGTCACCAATGACTTGCCTCATGTCTTCTTGTGGCATCCTGCAAAGCTGTTTCCCTGGCCCTCCTCCTCCTGGCTAATGCCTGCTGCCCTTCAAACAGTTGAGATAAAGTACTTCATTCCCCTGTTCTCAAAGTGCCATTTGCTGTTCTCCAGGGTCCATGCCCAAGATGTTATCATCACCTGATGCTCTAAGTGTCGACATTTATTGAGATATAAAAATGGTAGTGGGTTCTGAGATGATAGGGAGAGCATCAGTCTTTCCCCAACCCCATGCCACACTCCACCCTCATGGTTCTGAGAGAAAACTGCCCACAGGTAGTTTGTAGTAAGTTCTCTCAGGAAAGTAACCATTCCCACTTCTTCCCTTTGCACTTTGGTTTCTTTTCAGTATTTGTACACAACTCCCCAAAGGCCTACCTGTGGAAAAACAGAAAGTTGTTTAGGTCTGGAAACATTTCTGTGCTGTCTGGAAGAGCTGGAAACCTCTAAGTAGAAATAAAGTGATTTGCAGATGCAAACTTGTGCTGAATTCATTGTGATTTCACATGTTCTTCCCAAGAACAGTGAGCTCCATGTCTCAGCTGTGTCCATCTTCCCAAATAGCCACTCATTGCCTACCTTTTGGGTGTAAGAGAGCACATGCCCATCATTTCAGACTGCTAGGGAGAGAGTGAAAAAGAGGCGGCAAGGAATCCAGGTGGGCACCTCCCCTTGTGCCACATGAGTGTGGGGTGCTGGTCATGAGCAAGATGAAAACAAAGCCTTCCAAATAATGGAGCCAAGGGCAGAAGTCTCCTTGCCTGAAATTATTGATTGTCCAGAGTGAAAATTCCACACGATTTATCAAAATTGACTTCCATTGCAGGACTTCAATATGTGAAGTCAGTGAAATTTCCTTTTCCTCACTTTGCTCATTGAACTTGGTGAGAATTGTCAGAGTTTTACTAAAATCGGTAGAGAAGTCTTGTTAAAGCTAGCATGAATGTTGTGTCTTGTCACATTTATGATACAACAGTCAGGCATTTGAAACACAAATTCTCCATATAAATATGTACACACATATCCATGGATGCACACATGTGCACATATGCATGTATTTTGATGTGTGTGCAATCGTGTGTGCACACACACGTGTGTGTATGTGTGTATGCAGATATATGTGTATGCAGATGATAGGGAAAGCATCAGTCTTTCCCCAACCCCATGCCACACTCCATCCTCATGGTTCTGAGAGAAAACTGCCCACAGGTTGTAGCCCACATACACAGATATCTGCATACACACATACACACACACGTGCACGCACGTGCACACACACGAGTGTGTGTCATGGTTTGGATACGGTTTGTTCCCCAAGGGTTCAGTGTGTTGGATGTTTGGTCCTCAGAATAGGAGAGTGGTGGTGTTAAGGTGGTGGAACCTTTAAAGAGGTGGGGCTTAAGGAAGGGTTCTTAGGGCATTCAGGTCATTGCCAACAAAAGGGATTAGAGTAGTTCTCCTGGGTCCCTGGTAATTTTCTTAGAGAATGAATTTGTTTTTCAGAGCCTAGATTGGTGCCATGGCACATGTCTGTAATCCCAGTGATTTGGGAGGCAGAGGCAGATGTATCACAGGTTCCAGGCCAGAGGCAGCACCCACAACTTAGCAAGACCTTGTCTTAAAATAAAAAATAAAAAAGGGGTTGGGGGTACACCCAGTGGTAGAGCACTTGCTTAGTATGTGGAAGGATGTAGGTTCAACCCCTCAGTAGTGCAAAAAGTAAAAGATAGAACCTGCCCCCAGAATTGTTCTTTGTCTTTCTATCTTACTATACAATCCCTCTAACTCATGTTTCTGCCATGGTGCCATCTACCATGAGGCCCTCAGCAGAAGCTGAACAAATGTAGCTGCCTAACCTTGGATTTCCAGCCTCTTAAACTATGAGCTAAGTAAACCTCTTTTCTTTATACATTACCCACCCTCAGATATTTTATTGTAGCAATGGAAAATGGACTAAGAAAGAAGGCAACCTTTATGATACCAGCAGTGTCCTTGCCTTCTGATTTTCACATCCTTGTAGATCCCCTCTCCTTGCATGTGGGCTGGATTTTTGGATTTCCTTGTAATGAATAGAATATAAAGGATGGGAAGACCACATCTGAGATTAGGTTTAAAAAGAGACTGTAGTTTCTGTGTTAAGTACTCTCTTGCCCATTCTGAGGAAAACCAGCTGTCATGTCGTGAGCTGATCTATAGGGACATGGCAAGACACTGATGACTCTACATATCAGTCAGAGAGGAAATGAGGTCTGCTAATAGCCATGTGAGATAGTTTTAAAGGTAATCCCTCCTCCATCACCCTCCACTGGGGTCCTTGAGATAACTATAGCCCTGGAGTTGATTATAGCCTTGTAAGAAACTGGCCAGAAGAACCCAGCATACTTGGACTCCCCCCACCACTATACTAGGAGTTTGAACCCAGGGCCCCACACATACTAGGCAAGTGCTCTGCCGCTAAGCTCCACTGCTAGCTCTTTTGAATTTTTATTTCCAGACAAGATTTCACTAAGTTGCACAGGCTGACCATGGCCTCAAACTTGTGATCCTTCTACCTCAGCCTCCTGAGTCACTGGAATGCAGGCATGTGCCACAGTATCTGGCTGATCCCTGATACTTAGGTATGAAGATAGTAAATGTTTATTGTTGTAAGCTGCCAAGTTTGAGGTAATTTGCTATGCATCCATAAACAACTAATTATACATATAATGTATATTATATATTTTGTGTGTATTGTATAAAAATTTTAAATTATAAATATGCATAAGACCTAAAAAGGGACATTTCTGGTCAAACAGTCCTTTTCAAAAGAACCCTTGTCACTTTAGGTTGTAAAAATTTGACAAAATTTCTCATCTTGACAATTTTCAGATGAATCTTAAATCTAGAAAAACAGATTTAATATTGGAATGCTGTGGATATGCAACTACATGTTTGAATATGAAAATGGATTAAACTCTTTTACTATGAGACAACTATTTAATTTGAGGATAATTTTTAAAGGACTTCTATCAAGCTACCACTTAAGCTCAGTGTTTATTTTTTAAGTTTTTACAGTTTATTAATTCCATAGTGAAAAATTTGCACAATCACTGCAGATAATGCCATTGTGCAATCTTTACACTTGCTGTTTTCTGTCAGCACCAATGCTGGCTTTGCAGTCCTCCTGGCTTTCCTCATTCTGTTCTTGTATTCTGCTTGCTATTTCCTTGGGTCTTTGTTTCCTTCACACTGGCTATGTTTTGCCAGTCTATGTGTGGATTCATTTTCTTTGCATAATCCAAAGGAATCATAAATTATGTCAAAGCCAGGTGTCTTACCACCCCCAAAATGGGTTCTAAATTCAAATACATTGATGACATCCAGTGTTGTCTTACATAATTTGATGAAAATTTCAAGAATTTCTGTCTTAGGTACTGATGTCGTCTCAGGGTGAGGGACATCAATGACCATTTATTTTCTCTGAAACAGTTAGTTGGTCATGAACTTCCTGGTCTGGATATTGTAACATTCATGATAACCACCATTCCCAGGAAGCCAGGGAGGAAGAGGATGGCTCTCTGCCAGCTAATCATATCAACTTGCGTGGAAGGACTCCAGGGGATACCAGCATGAGGTGTGGCCCAGACTGTGAAACCAATAGTACTGATGCCTAAATGAAAGTCCAAAATTGAATATTGACTTTTAAAAAATGCCAGCATGTATACTACTACCAAGACAATAAATATTTTTCTCACCTCATTATGAAGAGATCTGCAAATGTGCCAGATACTAAAACAAGGACAACAAAAAGACAGCATAAATAAAGCATGATCATTATGTCAAATTTGAGATATCAATCAACATATGGTTTTGATCTATCAACAAATGGGTTTATATATGTATAAGTTGATTATATATATATGTTGTGTGTGTGTGTGTGTGTGTGTGTGCATATGTGTGTAGGTGCAGAGTAGAGTATGACTCACAGCAACCCTATATACAACAGAATGAAATACCCAACATTACAGGAAGCACACAATCTTTTTATATTTGAGCAGTATATTGTTGCAGTCACTGTGTTTCTTCTCATTTTGAGTTGTGCCACATTAGCAGAAGAAGGTCCCGGGGCTTTTACTCCATTCCCATCATTAAGATCCAAGAGTTGGGGAGGCAACTCTTCCTCAGTCATTTCTTGAATGCTTTCCAGCCTAGGGGGCTCATTTTCTGGTACTATATTTGACAGTGCTTCTGTGCTAGTTGTATGGTTTTCAGTGGCTAAATATTTCAGGAGTGGGCTGCCAGGTCTGTCTCTCACCCTAGTCTGTGTTAGTCTGGATGCTCAGCTGAAACCTGTCCACCATGGGTGGTCCTGCTGATATCTGAAATATTGGTGGCATAGCTTTTAGTATCACAGCAACACACAACCCCCCACAGTATAACAAGCTGAAAGACCTGTGAGGAATGTGTGTGTGTGTGTGTGTGTGTGTGTGTGTGTGTGTGTGTGTGTGTTTAGGTGCCATGGAGTTAGGTCCAACTCATAATGACCCTATGTACAACAGAATGAAACACACCCAGACACTCTGCCAGGCACATGATCTTTTTTGTATTTAAGTCCATTGTTGCAGTCACTATGTCAATCCATCTAGTTGAGGGTTTTCCTTTTTTTCATTTACCCTCCATTCTCCCAAACATGATGTCCTTCTCCAGGGATTGGGCCTCCCTGAGTACATATCCAAAATATGTAAGGTGCAGTCTAGCCATCCTTGCTTCCAAGAAGCACTCTGGTTGAACTTCTAGAATGGATCTATTGGTTCTTTGGCAGTCCATGGTATATTCGATATTCATTTCCAGCACCATAATTCAAAACCATCAATTCTTCTGTTTCCCTTACTCCATGTCCAGTTTTTACAACCATATGATGCTACTGAAAAATACCATGGCATAAGTTAGGCACACCTCTGTCTTCAATGTGACATCTTTACTTTTCAATACTTTAGAGAGGTCTTTTGCAACAGCTTTTCCCAATGCAATGTGTCTTTTGATTTCTTAACTGCTGCTTCCATGGGTGTTGACTATAGAACCAAGTAAAGCAAAATCTTGGACAACCTCAAACTTTTCTCCATTTATCATGAAGTTGCTTACTGACTCAGTTGTAAGGATTTTTGTTCTGTTGTTGTTGAGGTGCAATCCACACTGAAGGCTGTGTTCTTTGATCTTCATCAGTAAATGTTTCAAATCCTCTTTGCTTTTAGTAAGCAAATTGTGTCATTTGCATAACACAGTTTGTTCTGATGCCACGTTCTTCTTCATAAAGTCCAGTTTCTCCAATTATTTGCTCCGCATAGAAATTAACGAGATACACATTTCCCTAAAATTCTTTCTCATTGAAGCACTTGAGGATACTAGGATTTTTTTTCTATATGCTTTCATCATTTTTTATTGGAAATTTTTAATGTACACCTTAATGGGATTCATTCTGACATGCTTATCATTGTGACATTTCCATATATGTATTTTGATGTACATTATTCATATAGGTTCCCCCTTACCCTCTTGTACGCTTCCCCCCATCCCACCCTCCCCATCAAAGACTTCTCTATCATTTACTTGGTAATATTTTTCTATATGTCCTTGGGTTCCAGTTCTGTTTAAGATAGAAACTTTTCCTGCAGTGAACTTCGTTTTTATCTTGTCAGAACTATTGCATGCATTTTCTAGACCGTATCATTTTTATGATAAGTTTCAGAGAAAAGATTCAGCCCAGAAAGAATTTTCTTTTATCCTGGAATGGTTTTACAGATGATCACTGTTAACAGTGGCATCTGGAATTCTTGGCACCAGATTCTATGTTGCTCTCATGCACATTCTATAGTGGCAGGAAGAGACTCCAAACTAGCTCCAGCAAGCCTAGGTCACCATATGTGGCCAGCCATGGGCCCTGGAGCCGTTTAAAGTGCTCTTTCACTGCACAGAGGATGCTGTTTTAGATAAAGTGACACCATTTTTGTATTCATTCTTAAGTCAAGCAGGCAGTGAAATTCTTTGAGTCCCTACCATAAACCATGCACTCTACCAGAGTCTAGGGACATGAATAAGAGACTCTTCAAAGCATGGAAGTTAGAAAGCAAATAGCCTAAGTACTCTTAGCTTTAAAAGGACTGTAATTGTCTTTGTTCTGCTTGGTATTGACTGGCAATCAAATGGATCATTAAAGATGTTGCTACTATTTATTTAGAGCCTGAAGTATTTCACTTGCCTTCACACATAATTCCCCAGTGTGTTAGTGACCACATTTGCTGTGTGCTCTTTATGGCCTTTATTCAGCTGCTAGGTTCTTCCTAATGATGCTTTCATGACCACCTTTTCACACAAAGCTAATAGTAAAGTTCTGTACTTATTTTAATTACATGTTGGAATGTAGTTCAAAAGAAAATCTTTTTTGTAAGAATTGAAAAGGCATTGAGGGGTTATTGTATTGCAAGTCTAAGGCTTCTATAGTTTGAGGAAATAATTTTCATTTCATGAATTCATTTGTGGTTATGACAAAGAAAGAAAATCTGTTTTCACAGTAAGTGTATGTTTGCCAAGAAACCTGGCAATTTTCCATAAATTTGGATAGGAAAAATAGGCTAACAGCTACTTCAGGCTCTACCCAATTCATTACACTTTACCAAATGATACTGGTAAGTCAGTAGGAAGAAGAAATCTAGCTGAAGGCCACCAGAAACCTTCCACTTGCATAATTGATGACTGTGGCTGACTTTTGCAAGTATGGACTATTAAAACTGAGTGGGAGGATAAGGGAAAGAAAATGATCAAAAGAGAACAAAGCAAATAGTAAAAGAAGAAAGAAAGAAAGAAGAGTGAGAGAAAGAACTGTGGAGGAGAGAAAAGAGGTGAAGAGACACAAAGAAACAAAAGAGAGAGAAGAGAAACAGAATAGGTAGGAGGGAAAGGAAGAAGAGAAGCAAAAGGAAGGAACACATAATGATTAGGAATTATTTTACCTTTTGATCATCTTCATCTTTTGGAGGAATATACTGTATATTCTTGAAGTTAATCCACACCCAAATCTAATCCACACTCAGGTTTCGACAATTCCTTAAAGAGAAAAAAGTTCACAATTCTAATCAGCTCCTTTCTTTCAAGTGCTCCTTATCCATACAGCAACTGAATAAATATGATAGTGAAGTGGTGGAAAGTACAGATAACATTTTGGATATGAGTGATAACAAGTGTGATGAGTAATGTTGTTGTTAGGTGCTGTCGAATTGTGTCTGGCTCATAGTGCCACTCATAGGGTTTTCAATGGCTGATTGTTTGGGGATTACCTTGGGAGTACATTGCCATGTCCTTTTCCCATAAACAAGAGTGTTAGAAAGTAAATTATAATGATGAGAATAATAAAATAATGAATCATGGCATTGTATTGTTTTTATGACATGTATAGTGGTTCTATATTTTTCCCCAAACCCAGCACTTAACTGTGAATCTTAACTGCATGCAATTCTCATCTGCATCTGATTTTTTTCCCTCATTACTCAGCCTCGCACATACTTTGCAAGTGCTCTACCACTGACCTGCATTTCCAGTCCCTTTTTTATTTCTTATCTTGAGACAGGGGGTCTTGCTAAATTATGTAGTCCTCTGGCTTCAAACACACAATCCTCCTCCTTCAGCCTACGGAGTCACTGGGATTACAGTTATGTGCCATGGTGCCCAGCTTTGCATCTGGTTTTATGTCAAGTTTCCTTCACTCAACAAAAAATTTTTGAGATTCATACACCTTGTGCTGTATTCCTTTGTATGGCTGGGTAATATTGCATTGTATGGATGTATCACATTTTGTTAATCCATTCATCTGGTGATAGACATTTGGATTGTTTGGACCTTTTGGCTATTATGATAGCACTGTTAAGTACATTTGTTTATAAGTGTTTGAATACCTGTTTTCAGTTGTTTTGGATATATACATAGGAATCAAATTGCTGTGATATATGCTAATTCTAAGTTTAACTTATTGAGGAGCTACCAAACTGTTTTCTATAGGGACTACAACATTTTACATTCCTATCAGCTATATATGAGGGTTTCAATTTCTCCACACCTTGCCAACACTCCATTATGGTTTTGATTTACCTTTCCTTAATGACTGATAACATTGAGCATCTTTTCATGTGCTTTTTGGTTATCTATATATCTTCTTGGAGAAATATCTCTTTAAGATCTTTGCTCATTTTCAAACGAGGTAGTTCATCTTTCTGTTGAATTTTAAGGATTCTTTATATGTTTTGAATATTAGACCTTTATCAGATGTATAACTTACAAATATTTTCTTCCACTCTGTCAGTTGTCTTTATAACCTGATGATTTTGTATGGAATATTCCTATACTTTCTCTAAGTACTGCTAATTAGAATTTCTCCTATAAGTATTATTATTATGTATTATTATGTATTCATTTTTTGACCTTACCCATATAATGAGAAATTTCACTAAATAGTCAATGGCTAAGACTTGGGTCTACATGACCCCCCTCTCTGGCCACAGTCTTTGGTTTAAAGGTGATAAATTCAACTTAAGAGGACCTTATAACCCTAGGCATGGATATTTGCCAGTTACATAAGCCAGACCAACTAGAATCATTCCCTAGAGTTTTCTCATTGTCTTTTCATGATGCTTTTAGTATTTGAGACTCAAAGCTGCCATCAGCCATGTTTCTTCCTACATAATGGACCAATAAGTAGAGGAAATCAAACTAACACTTAGAGTAAGAGAATAAAGCCTAGTTGTATTTGAATCTTTGGTTCTAGCTACCTCTATACCTACTTTTGGCCTGCAGTGGTACCACTGTGGCGTCCAGTCCTGTCAGATTGCAGAAGCTGAGCAGGGTTTGGCCTTGTTAGTACTTGGATGGGAGACTGCCTGGGAATACCAGATGCTGTAGGCTTGGGAAAAGGACCTGGCAACCCACTCCTCCAAAACAATCAGCCATTGAAAATCCTATGTATAGCAGAGAAGCACTGGCAATAGTGTTTTGCTTGTTGTACATAGGGTCGCTATGAGTTGGACACCGACTCTATGGCACCTAACAACAATAACAATCAAAAGTATAAACAATTCAGGTAATATTATTTTGTGGGCATATCTCATAATATTATGGCATTGCCACACTTACATGTCACTTTTTAGGTGTACATTCTGCCCACGTTCATCCTAACTTTTGCTGTAATGCTTGCTCAGAGCTTGCATCTATTGGCCTCTCTAACCAAATGAAGAACTAATAAGAAAATTGAAATTATTTCTGGTGGAATTATTTTATTGTTCTTTGTCTCTTTTTAAAATTTTGCATTAAAACAATTGGCCAGCTGCCAACAGCTTGAAGTACAGCTGCATTTTGTGAATTAATTGAATACCATAAGTGTGTTTGTATTTTCTATCAGTAACTTGAATGATTGCTATTTAAAAAAAGCACTACTAAAAGGAATATGTTGTGTAATGTAACGTATGTTAGAGGTAGGTGGTCTTAAAACTATTTTATGGCATTCCTACTTTCACTTAGAAAACTTAAAAAATACTGTCACTAATGTGTGAATGCTATTCAACCAAAGGAAGCCAACTAAGCCCTTTATATGGCATTATTATGAATATAATCCTTTCTGTATTTTCTAAGTCAGATTGTATAATTAGCTAATCCATCTACCCATTGTGATATGAGGTGGTGAAAAATGTCATGCATCCCGTCCTTAGTGTATTTACATGCATTCCTTTTCAGTTTCCTTTTGTTGACTTTAGTTATATTTTGTATCATAGTTTTGGTAACTAGGATGTCTTTTGGGTGAAGAAAATCCCTTATTTCCGACCTTTGTCATTTATAAATTAATGACTCAAAGTGCTACCTGTGCACTTCCATACTTATTTGTTTTGGTGTAGCTCATGATGAAAATGATTTCCGCTATCAAAATTATGCTGTCTTCTGACATGAGCTCCTGGTATTTTTTCATTTTCTGTAAAAGTTCAGGAATTATCTGGCAGAAGTACCTTGACAAGAAAATTTAACAAGATAACTGAATTGGTAAACTTGACGGTTTCTTTGCTAAGAAATTCTAGTTTCTATAGCACAAATTTTTCTTATCCTTGAGCTATTTCTCTTCCTGCCTCATTTTTTTCATGTTATTCTTTGTTTGAATAAACTATCTTTTAGTAACTTTATTATTTACTGAAGTATAGATCACACGTAAATTGTACAGCTATGGTAACATAGCAAGTTCATGCTTTATATCAATGACAAGCACTTAAGAAGTTTCATTTAACTGGTGAAATGACCCTGAGGCTCTTGTCTAGAGTTCCACATAGAGAGACCCAAGGGGAATTCTTAACATCTGGCTCTGGCTTTCTCCCACTTTAGGGGTGACTCTAAGCTCTGGATGCTATACTGTTTATCTATAAATTATTCTCGTTGTTGCTTCCAATAACCCAGTATATAAGTCCCTCTAATTCATTATGCATAGAGCCACTAGCAGGCTCATCAGCTGTGATATGTGCTAATTTTGGAGTAAAGGTGTTATCAGATATTAATTAGGCTGCTTTTCATTACAATAAGACACCAAGATCTACTTGTTTCAACAATAAAGAACTGTGTGCCTTCCATCAACAAGAAGTTCAAAGGGAGAACAGTTCTGCATTCCATACAGTCTGGGTCAGAGCTTTAAATTTATGCTAGTTTTAAATCCTACACTCCTTTAAGTTGGGTTTCTTTTCTCCTTCACAAAGTAGCTATGGCAGTACCAAAATTCACATACTAACATATCATTGTATTGAGAAGAAATAAAGATGGTTAACATTTCGTTGTTATCTTCTTAGAAGAAATCTTTTCTGGACAATTTCCCCAAATGCTTCCATTCACACATCTTTGGCTAGAACTGAGTCATGTGCCCACCCTAGAATCAATCTTTGGCATGGGGAATGGTATTGCTATGATTGGTGTATTAGTTACTTTTCACATTTCTGTGACAAAAATAACCTGGCAGAAACAAAAGAGGGAAGATTTATTTTAGCTCATAGTTTCAGAGGGTTTCAGTCCATCATGGAGGGGAAGGCATGGAATTGCAGCTCAGTTCGTGGTGGCAAGAACCATGTGGCACAGAGTGTTTACATCATGGTGAACTGGGAAGAAGAAAGCAAGACCAGAACCAGAGGCCAGATATCACCTTAAAAGGCAATCCTCTGCTATGATCTATTTCTGTCAGCTAGATCTTGCCTCCTAAATGCTCTGCAGCCTCCCAAAATAGCGCCACCAGCTGGGGATCAAGCATTCAACTATGAGTCTGTGTGGGCCATTTTATATTCATATCATAACAGCAAGATTCTCTTGCTGGAGGTAAGGTTGGCTTGGAAGATTAGGGAGACAGTTGAACAAAGAAGCAAGGTGTCAGTTTGGGAGGAGAAACAGTTAGAATGCATATTGACAGAAAAGGGTGATTTTTACCTGCCCCCCCAACTATTGCTTATTCCACTCCGAAAAGATACACTGTTTTGTTTCACTGCCATGTATTTAATTCCACAGCAATGCAAAATGCTGAGTTTTTATAGTTTTTTCCATCTTTAATAGACTCCTGACATTTAATTTTCATGAATTCTTAGTCCTGAAAAGGAGAGAATCTCTCTTCCTGATGCCCTTTCTACTCAATGGAATCAAGAACAGAGCCAGGAAACTCTGTCTAATCATTGGATGACTTTCTGGAGTGATTTCAGGACTAATATCTTAGTCAATTTGGGCTTTTTAAAACATAATGCAACAAACTTGGTGGCTCCTTAACAGTAGAAATTTATTTCCCACAGTTCAGAAGACTGGAAGACCAAGATCAGGGTGGCAGCATGGCCAGGTTTCAGTGAGGGCCTCTTCTGGGTTGCAGGTGGCCACCTTTTATCCTCATATGACAGAGAGTAGAGACAGAACTCTTTCATGTCTCTTCTTATAGGAGCACTACACTTGTTTATGAAGACTGAAGCTTTATGACCTAATTCCCTCCAATGACCCCAGTTTCTAATACTATCATATTGAGGGAAAGGATTTCAACACATGAATTTCGGAAGCATAGGCATTCAGTCTATAACAGCTACCTAGAGTCACTCTAGCCCCATTGAGTTGTGTTCATCCTGTTCTGATGGAGGTATCAAATCAGATGAAAAAGATATTCTTTATTTATATATTGTAATGAGAATATAATTGGGATTCTTGTTTTCAAGGTGGAAACACTAATTGTAAGTGGTTTCTTCTTTCACAGAGAAGACTTGAAAGGGCCTTCAGAAAGGGGACTTCTGTGGAGTTTTGTGTGTTCCGTGAGTAGGAGTGGCTGGGAGCTGTTCTCTGTACTTTAACTTGGACCTGACTCTGGGGAAAAAAAAGAGAGAGAAGAATCCAAAGCACACTAGGCACAGAGTGACCAGGAATTCAACAAATGGAGTGACATAGGTGGAGTTATTTAAGGCAGAAGAACAATGGTTTGAGGCTTGTGATGTTAGCATTGTGTGAGATTGTCTCATTTATATTCTAATTCTCACTCTGCTGGAGCTCCAGACTGCACATGGGACTGCCCTCCTTCCACAGATATTCTCCTCTTCTGGTCTGTAGTAGTCTATCTTGCATTATTATAACAAAATACCTGAGAATGAATGACTTTGTAAGGAAAGTGTGGCACGTGGTTCTGGCGGTCCAAGGTTGGGCAG
The DNA here is from genome assembly GCA_007922755.1 of Pedetes capensis. Lineage (NCBI taxonomy): Eukaryota > Metazoa > Chordata > Mammalia > Rodentia > Pedetidae > Pedetes > Pedetes capensis. The sequence goes on from VMDO01018885.1 coordinate 35,995, forward strand.
TTGCATCTAGTGGCCTTCTTGCTGGCACCATCCTGAGGTGGCATAGGGCAACAAATTGCAAGGCACAGGGAACAAATGTATGTTTTCTGGTCTCTTAAATTCACTGGTATTCAATCATGAGGGCTCTACCTGCACGAATTTATGTAATCTTAATTATCTCTCAGAGTACCTACTTTTCAACACCATGGGCAGATTAAGTTTCTATACTCTTAATATCTCACAATGGGTATTAAATTTCAACACATAAACCCTTGGGGACCACACTCAAAACATATCCGAACCATAGCAAGTCTCATTTTTCAGATGAGACAGAAGACACAGAGAGGGGAGTAATTGGTTCAGAGTCACATAGCTCATAAGAGAGACAAACAGGACCCATCCCATTTGGCCTGGCTCCCCATACATGTGATGGTTAATCTTGGCTGTCAGATTGATTGGATTAAGAAATACTAAGGTGATTAGTAAAGCACACCTCTGGATGTCTGTGAACATGTTTCCAGAGGCAACTAAGAGGGGTAAGAACCATCCTGAATGCGGATGGCACCATCTCCTAGGCTGGGGGCCCAGATGGAATCAAAGAGGACGGAAGTAACAGCTCACCTACACAGGCGTTCTCTTTCCTGCTTCCTGGCCACCATGAGGTGCATAGCTCTGCTCCACCACATGCTCTTGCCACCATGACATCCAGCCTTGTTGCAGGCCCACAGCAATGGAGCCAGCTGACCATAGAATGAACCTTGCAACTGTGAGCCAAAATAAAACTCTCCTTCTTTTAGGTTCTTGTCTCAGGTATTTTATCACTGTGATGAAAGCTGGCTAACACAATCCAGTATGCTGCTCCTGGGAGAAAGAAAATCCATTATTGTAGTAATACCTTTAACTTAAAAGACCAGGAAATAGCAATAGAAGAAGAAGACATTATTAATCATCTATCCTGTGCAAATTAATAGACACTGTGTCTACCAGCTCCCCCTCAGTAAATGCTAGACAGAGCTTAGGTCCATGGAAGGTTCTTCAGCAGAAGGAAAATTCAAAAGGGTCTAAGAGATTAATAGGTCTCTTTTGGAGCTTCTATTGGCTCAGCCATGAATGGTCTATCCAAGAATATCCTGGACCTAGTTTCTGTTTAAATCCATCCGGGAGACATTTAAGTCCATCAAGGGCCAAGAAGGCAGCTGATGCTGAGGATACATATAAGAACGAGATACCTCTTGGTATGGGCATGTAAGCAGTCAGGGTTAATCTGACAGTTTTCTGCTTTCAAACCTTGTGCAACTCCATTGAAGAAGACGTTTTCTTTCTGACCAGGCGAGAAGACCAACCTCCATGATTCAGATCCTGCTAGGTCAGCCAGAGAACTTGACCCTTTCTGGCCTCATGGCCTTATCCTTATTTTCATACTAATCACCATATGGTTGTGACTTGTCGTCATGTGAATAACACTGGGCTTCCATGATAGATTCAAACTATACAATGGCCAGATCCTGTCCTCATGCAGCCCAGATCCTGGGCCTAGGATGGAAAGGAGTCCCAGGAGACCTCCTCCTTACTAGCCCAAGCTTTAGCAAGCAATTGGAAGGGTCCAGGCTCTGGTGAAAGGGAAAGGTCTCCATGCCTGGAGCCCCCATCACTACACTCTAAGGGTGGCCTCAGAGTGGGAGAGGACATGGAGCCCATGGTGGCATGGTGGTTATCATCAAATTGTTTTATTTCTTAGCAAATTTACCACTGGGTTGCACCGGTCTTGGTCTTGGCCATTTTCCTAAGCCAGTCTGAGTATTTATTAAATATCAAAGACTTTTTTGGGGTAAAATGTGGTGATCTATGGAAGTTAGAAGCCTGATAATAAAATGCAAACAATTTTATGGAGACAAAAAATTCAACTGGAATTTTGACTAGAGTTGTATTGAACTATAGAATACTTTAGGGAAAATTCAGATCAATAATAAATGATAATAATAAATAATAATAATATATAAATAATAATAAATAATAATAAATAATAATAAATAAATAATAAATAAATAATAAATAATAATAATAAATAATAATAATAAATAATAAATCAATAATAAATGATTAAGAGATTAAGACTTCCCCACCCAGGAGCAGGAGAGTGGATTGTCACTCTGTTTATTGAGATCAGGACTTCAAAGGGCAAATCCTCCTCCTCTTCCTCTTCTTCCTCTTCCTCCTCCTCTTCCTCTTCCTCCTCCTGTTTTTTCTGTCCTCTTCTTCTTCCTCTTCTTCTTCTTCTTCTTCTTCTTCTTCTTCTTCTTCTTCCTCTTCTTCTCCTCTTCCTCCTCCTCCCCTTCCCCCTCCCTTCCCTCTTCTTTTTCCTCTTCTTCCTCCTCCTCTTCTTCTCCTTCTCCTTCTCCTTCTTCTTCTTCTTCCCTCCTCCTCCTCCTTCTATTTCTTCTTTTACAAATTTTAAAGTTGACTTGACTGTGAGGGTAAATACGAAGGTATTCTTATCTGATTTTACTTTGAGTAAGGCTCCTGGAGCAATTTGAGGAAATAATGACATCATCATTTCAATATAGTTGATGAATCATTTCCTAGTAAGATTTTTAATTTGGTAATTTTTTAAACAATGAATTAGTAAGCTAGCTGTAAACATTCTGATAATTGCTAACATTACTCTCAACTCTTCTGACTATGCTTACTTCTCATGGGAGATCTATTTACCCCAAAATATTTATTTAAAGTCTCCTAATGGGCCAATGAGGTGGCTCATGGCTTTAATCCTAGCACTTCAGTGGGTAGGAGGCAGGAATGTTGCAGGTTCAAGGCCAGAGGTAGCCTGTTTAACTTAGCAAGAGTCTGTCTCAAGATGAAAAACAATGTTTTTTTTTCAGTGGGCTGGGGGTGCAGCCCAGTGGTAGAGCATTTGCAAAAAGTATGTGCAAGGCCCTGGGTTTAACACTTAAGCACCACTAAAAAGAAAGAGTAAAATAAAAAAATAATAATGAGGTCTTCTATGTTACAAGCACCATCTTAAGCTCTAGAGATATGTCATTTAAAACAATTCTTACCCTCATGTAGATACATTTTAATAATTATGAACAAATTATGCAACTTGCCTTATCTTTATCTATGGATAGTCCCATTAAAAAATAAAAATGAATATTTGACTTTTACTAACAAAGTAGGGCACCATTAGGACTGCTTGTCATATTTCAAGTCCTCCCTAGTTCCTGGCAGATGGTTAGATTGTACTTCTTTGACCTCCTCTGGTTGAATGGAATCAGCTGACTGATTTTCACCAATGTACTGTAAATAGAGGTATATTGGGTCATTTATAATCTGGAGCATTTAAATGCTAGCACAAGACTCTCTAGGACATTTCTTTGCTGTGGCATGAAGATAGATAGCATCTGATGTGGTGTTTCATTCAGTTTGGGCTCCTGAGTCACTACTGTAAAAAAGAGGCCTCTTCCACTTGTGATGGCTTCTTCTTTTCTCTATTGCTCTCAACAGAGCATTAAAGTTACTCATAGTGTAATGAATAGTTAAAAGCCAGGTAAATAGAGTCAGATGGTAAATGAATAAGGGAGAAGAAAAATGTAGGAAGATACTGGATGGAGTTGGGATGTGGAGCCAAGGTAACCAGAAAGGAGGGACTCATACACGCAATGGAGCAAATAAAACAGAGGGACCCAACTCCTTTGTTGAGGCAGCAGACTACACAGTATTTGATAAATCCAAGCAGAGGAGAGGCTAGAGATGGCCTGTGAGATATTTTGCAATAGAAACAAATACTTTAGTAAGCAATAAAAACAATTTTTTTCCAAATTTTCTTCTACATTTTCCAAGTAACATTAATTTCTAAGAAAATCCCAAACTTGATTGTTTTATAAAATAAAAGCACATCTTAAGGAGACGTTAACCTGAGTTCACCTTGATATTACATGTTGATATTATTTTTCCAGGTGTGTTGGATGTGAAGTGTAAATGTGTTATATATTAAAGGTATATACTGGGACACTGGAGTCTGGTTCAGCACCCACTTGGATGCTTTCCTTGTTTTCCCTTCTCCTCTTAACATCCTTTCAAATGTCTGCCTTCTCTTTTTTGGCTCACTTTCCCTTCTCTCTTGTCTCCTGCCTTTCCTAGGTCCCTTGACTGCCATGGCTTCTCCCACCAGCAGATCAGCACATTAAGCTGCTCTTGTTCTGCCCCCTTTTCATCAACATCACCCCTGCCTTGCCCCTTGTGTCTGTTCTCCAATCTCAAATACTTGCCTCTATTAGGAGGTTTTCCCTAATCTGTGTGACCTCCTTTCTCTGCTAACTCCACAAGGCCCCCTGCAATGCTTGAAGCTGCTGCCAGTTTTCTCCAGGACTGCTTGCAGTGCTTTATTCAGGAAAGCTTTGTTTAGTATTCCCAAGAAATGAGTCACCTGAACCCTAAGGAGGCCCACAAAGTGGCTGAATGCTATCGGAACCTGAAGTTGGCAAATTCTAGTCAAGAGTTTCATTATTTCTTCTCTTTGATTTTCTTGCTTTGAATCCAATAGACCAGCTCCTTGGTTCTGTCTGCTCTAGCAGAAGACAAACCCTGCCAAGAGCCTATTGCTTCTCAGTGGGAATATGGTATAGATTTGCGAAGTGGAGTTGGGTGGTGATTCCCACATTTGTTTTGCCTTTATTTCCTATCCTTGGTTCTGTTTGCTTCTCTACCTTGGTCTGTTATTTTATTTTTCCCCAGTTAAAAGGAGATGGCCACTTTAATGTTAAGGAGTGGGTGGGAGTGGGATATAGCAGAGCATCTCAGGATCTCTGGACATAGGAAGTAGTTTGAAAATGAATTTTCACTATTATAAGTTTATTATATATTTAAAAAAATAAACAAATAACCCAAAGGTTGCTTTTTTCTTTTTAAGTTATGTTCCAGTTATTTCATATTGGTTAAATGCAAAAATTTTTATCGGTGACTTATTTTCTCAAAACAAGGTTATTTTATTGTTTCATATAAAGTTCCTTACTAGGTTGATATTTATTATAAAACAAATTATTAAAACCTTAATATGCAATTGAAAAGACCCCAAGCACATATGTAGTATGACCCCAATGTACTTTTTCAAAATTTTACTATGTGCTAATTTATTTAAGTAC
>VMDO01018886.1:0-41113 GCA_007922755.1 Pedetes capensis
AACAACAACAACAACAATTATTAGAGGTAAGGGACATTAAAGGGGAGGAGGGACAGGGGAGGTTGGATAACAGGTATCAGCACACTTAGGTGGAATAAGTTCTGGTATTCTACAGCATCAAGGGGTTACTATAGTTTATAATAAACTATTATCTGTTTTGTGAAGAAATGAAAGAGAGAAGCCGAAAGTCTCCAAGAAGAAGAAATGATATGGACTTGGAAATGCTTGTTACTCTTATTGAATAATATAGATTATATCTATGTACTGAAATATTAGGCTGGGATTTAGCTCAGTTGGTAGAGCGCTGCTCTGCAGTCTCTGAGGTCCCAAGTTCAATTCCCAGCACCGCAAAATGGGAGAAGGATGTGGCAACCCACTCCCAAGGCAATTCCGAAACAGCCTTTGAAACCCCTATGAGGGTTGCTGTGAGTTGGACTCGACTCTATGGCACCTAATAACAACAACAACAACAGAAATATTACAGTAGCTCGGAAATTTGTATAATTAGTTTGTGTAGTAAGTTCCTGAGGCCTGGGTACTTGAAAGACACTTCATGGATAGGAAGATCATTACGTCTACTATTCCGCACCACGTGCGAAATAGTTACCCTGAAGCCACGTGAGAGACCTTCCCTCCCTGGGGCCACTCCTCAGTGAGGGATAACTGAGCCATAGCCTTTTCCTCACTCTCTCCCACCCCACAGACTTGGTGTTCTTTTTCCCCGTTTCTGCAGGGAACGGCAACCTGACCCTAATAACCAAGGTAACAAAAGCAATGAATTTTTTAGAGTTGCTTTCTTCCTTTCCTGGTCGATGCTCATGGCCTTCCTTCGGTTGCCAATAAAATTTTATGAAAAACTTTATGTTTGTTTCTCCCCTTACTGTAACCTGTAACACTACCCTGTAAGAGGGCAAAGGCCAGGTTTTGCAGTACCATGCTATGGAAACATATGTGTTATAAGGCCATGCTTTTTCATATATAATTTGAATTTCCAGGTGGCAAATAGCTAAGCAGCCCTTGAACCTTTACGGGTGGGGTCTTTCAAGGACCTTCATGCCTACGTGATACAAGTTTCCTATTGATACGGATTCCATCAAAAAACTTAAATTATTCCCCTTAAATACTTAAGTAAAAACTTAAATTTTTACCCTTTAAAATCTTAAATTAGTATTTTTGCATCTTTACTAAGGGAGTGTTTCTGAAAGTTTACAATTTTCATCTGTTGACTTTTCCATTTGATCTTTGTTTGTTGTTGTTAGGTGCCGTCGAGTTGGCCCTACATACAACAAGTGAAACACTATTGTCAGTGCTTCTCTGCTGTTCATAAGGTTTTCAATGGCTGATTGATTTTTGGGAGTGGGTTGCCAGGTCCGTCTCCCAAGCCCACAGCACCTGATGTTCCTAGGCAGTCTCCCATCCAAGTACTAACCCAAACATGCTTAGCTTCCGAGATCTGATGGGATCAGTTGCCACAGTGGTACAGCTACAGGCCTATATGATCTTCAGAATGAGTTTGTTCTGAAAGAACTGAAAGTGTGAGGTAGTTATTAACTCAGGTTAGGATACCAAGCAAGTGTCCGAGGGAATGGTTAGTTAAAGCTTGTACTAAAATACCACAGTCACTGGAATTTTGCCAGGTAGCGTCTGCTATAACCGAGTGTGCTGGGGGCAGAAACACAGGGCTGTGCTCCATGAGACAACAGTCTCCCTTCATCCACAGACTGCAGAGTTCCAGTATTAACTTGACCAGGTAACTGGGACACTGAACTGGAACTGTAGGCACTTGAGACTGTTGCCTTCATCCTTGTGACAGGGTTACAGTTTTCATTCCCTTTATCATCATTGTGGAGTGTACGGGATGTGTCTTCCTTCACCCACGTATAAGCTTGTTGTTGTTGTTAGGTGCTGTCGAGTTGGTACCCGACTCACAGCTACCCTCATGGGGTTTTCAATGGCTGACTGTTTTGGGATTGCTTTGGGAGTGGATTGCCAGGTCTTTCTCCCATTTTTGCGGTGCTGGGAATTGAACTGGGGACCTCAGACACTGCAGTGCAGCGCTCTACCTACTGAGCTAAATCCCAGCACGTATAAGCTAAGAATCCAAAATCGCCACTTTAGGAAGCCAGCTACATACATTACTAAAGCGTGTAAATGGCGTTGGTCAAGTGGTGGAAAAGAAATACTGTAATTTTCTGCTGGAAATGGATCCATGCTGAGCCTTCTATTGAGAAGAGGAATTTCTAAGTTTTGGTTTAGGGCCCAAGGGAGCGAGCAGTCAAGATTTATTCCTATATTCTAATTTCACTCTCCTTAGAACACTACTTTCATTAACACAGCAAATAGCAGAGTTTACTTAGCAGGATTAAAGAACACAAGACACAAATGTTTTGCTAATGGGATTAAAACGTGTTTTCCTGTCCTTGTAGGTGCGTAATGCTTTTGGACAGGCAAAGTGAGTTATTTTAATAGATGCACTAATAAAAAAGAAGGGAGCTTTCCACTTGTACCTCACGCTAAGCTGAAATCTGTATTTAAATACGTCTGGGGCTCTGTTTGCTAGTTGGCTAGTGATTAATCATGATTATGGTGTTTGATTGCCTAACACCTATAGGCCATCGCACAGAGGCTGTTAGTACCATAGGACCCACATTCCATGGGTATACTACTTGATATTAATTTTCATCACAATCAAGACTAGAATTGTGGGCAAACACATGCAGTGCCATAGATGAACATTCTAGAAATGGGGCATTATAGAAAACCATCAATAATTTAATGAAAATTTCTTAATTAAAAATGCAGCCATGTAAGCCACACTGTAAATATATTCCCATATTTAAATATATCTCCCCATTCAACTTGTGTACTGTTAAGATGATGATAAAGAATACCTTGTAGCATGTATCGGTAATGCAAAGAGATGAAATGCAATGCAGATTGAAGATTCCCCAATATTTGAGAAAAATCCACCTAGAATTAAGCCTTTACCTTTTGCAGCAGTAACATGGGTTGTGTTGACACCTTTGAGTTAAAAATGAGTTGTGACTGTATTTTGTTGCGAGTATCTTTCCTTTTGTTTAGGCTCATCTGTGCTTCTCACATGTAAACCTCAGGCTGATACTTCAAATATGGGCATCAGAACACTTACAAATAGAGGGAACGCTTTACCTAAATAATTAAAACGGCATTTATTTCATTTACTGGGATGGCATTTGCACACTGTGTATTACCAGCTTTCTAGTCACATAAAATGCCTCGTATCCTCATGAGCATGTGCCATCTTAACAATTATGACAGGGTGACACTATATTTCAAAGATGGTTTTGCCACAAGCAAGACTTAACATCTTTTTTAGTAGTTTAGAGAGATCCAAGGCTTATCTCCAGAGGACATCTTCTGCTGCTGTTACTGAACATTAAAGGCATTTGCCACACAAATGCAGGCAGTCTACTAGCTTATTTCAAATGCATAAATGAATCCCTAATCAAAGAATCATCAAATATTTGAGAAGAATTGATACCATGTAAGAGAGAGAATCTCGACCAGGTGAAGAATGTATAACTGTACAAGTTATTAACTTAATCACAAAAGAACTTCAAGATATTATATGAACAATCTATATTACAGTCATTCTACATTTCTGTAGTCAATTCCTATTCTAAGTGTTATTTCAAACCAGTGTTCTTTTCTTCAGTCTTTTTCTATACTATCTGCACTCTGTGTTTATATTGCTGATTCCTCTATCAGTGAGTATATTAGATTCTCATACAAATTATATTCACTGATCGGTATTACACTGACATTCCTTCTCAAAAAATTCCACCTAGTTATAAGTGGACTTCATAGCCTTCTATCTAAAGGACATCAGTCCATCTAAATACACTTGTTGTAAGACACAGATCTCATTTTCTCTGGATATTTCTGGGACACTTCTCAGTCATTTTTTTCTATTCTTTCTCCTATATCTTCAATCTTTCATTCTCTCCTGAGTAAAATTGTAAAAAAAAAAAAATGACAATCATTTTCTAATCTTTACAACACTTATTTTCATCTCACTTCTTTCTCCCTGTGACTTCTTGTTCTTTGCACCAAAGTTCTACAGACTAGTCATCTAAAGGTCTGATTTCTAATTCCTTTCCTCCTGTTCCATACTACATGCAGCACAATTAAGCTCTTGATAACCATGCTACGAAACTCCAATTATCAATGTCACTAATGACCTACATGATGGTAATTGAAACTATCCATTCTGCGTACTTGTCCCAGTGACACTACTGACAGCATCTGACATGGAGATTATAAATAATTTCTTCTCTTATCTTCCATACATTCTTCTTTCTCTTTTCTTCCTAAACATCTTATTTTGATATAATTTATAGATTTATGTGCAGTAGTAATAAGGAAATAGCCTATGCAATCTATAGTTTCCTCTAACCATCATATTTTATAAATCTGCAATGTGATGTTATAATCATTATATTGATGTTGGTTATATTGATATTGATAATATTGATATTGATATTGATGCAATGAAGATACAGGACATTTTCATCACCATTTCTTTCTGTTCCCACACTCATGAGCCTTGTAATCTGAGGTCAGTTGCTGAGAAGTTGTAAACTGCCACTTGCAACAGCATCATAGGAGTCAAAGTCTCACCAAAAAGATAGGAAACATGTTTTAAAATAGACATCAGCAATTTATTTGTTTATAACCAAATTCTCCTGAGTATACAGTTCCTATTTCTTTCTCCCTACTATATAGATCAAGCTGGGTATTTTTTGTTGTCTCCAAGAAACATATTGGGAAGAATAAACAAACAGTTTTTTTTTTCTTTTCAAAACTTGCTACCGTCTTTCACCTTCTATGGTCTTTGAAAGTTTGTCTCTTATTTAATCTATTTTATGGCACCTCAGTGCCCTGCAGGAGTTTTCCACTGTCCTATTTATCTTTTCTATGGAGGATTATTTTAAAGCCTAACTGTTTAATAGTGACTAAATATAGCAGAGGGAATGTATTAGAACATATTAAACAGACTTCTAGTTATTTTTGTGTATAGGATGAAAATATTACTATGTTTGAAATGTTGTATTATGCTAGTGTGTCAGTAAGCCTTTCAAGATTATTCATCAAACAAGTGTTTTAAAACACGCAGCTCTGTGTGGAATATATTTTGTTAAATGCCAGCGTTTCAAATCTATTAAAATTGGTTTTCCTTAAAGGAGATCAAAAAGGGAGATGGAGAGACATTTAAATGGAGAAATGTAATAAATATACTTTGATAAGTACTTCAATAGGTCTATCCCTAGATGCTATTACCTCTTTACAACAGATACAAAATCTCAAAAAGGTGGAGGTATAAAAGGATTTGGGATCAGTGCAACATTAAGTGAAAACCACAGAAGTAAGGTTTAGAAACAGCAGGAGGGTTCAAAAGGATATAGCTCCACAGCAAGGCGCGTGGCACAGCTAAGAGGCTTGAGAAATTATAGCATATTTTGATTTTTTAAAAATCTAAGTATGCTTAGAAGAAAGCGTGCCTGGAATACACTATGTACGTATAAGACTTTCTTAAATGGAGAAGAAATTAGGTGCTACATTTTGAATTGATCCATTAAGAATTATGGATTTTATCCCAATCACTCTTGGAAAAGGAGAATTTTCTGGGTCACATTCCCATTTGGAAATATTCTCTGGCAACACTAGAAGGATAATGAGGGTCTACCAGTACAAGTATGGGAAAAGGATGTGACAGTCCACTCCCGAGGTAATCCTGAAGCAATCAGCCATTGAAAACCCTATGAGGGTCGCTATGAGTTGGACATGACTCCACGGCACCTAACAACAACAACAACAGCAACAGCACAAGTGTCTACAGCCACAGCACCCTGGCATCCGATCCCACCTGATCTCAGAAGCAAAGCAATTTTGTGTCTGGTTAGTCCTTGGATTGGTGACTGCCTGGGAACACTAGGTGCTACAGGCTAGGGAGAGGGACCTGGCAGCCCTCTCCCAGAACAATCTGCCATTGAAAGCCTATGAATAGCAGAGAAGCACTGACATAATGCCAGGCATGATACAATGTCATATTTTGTTCTGTTATAGATAGGGTCGCTATGTGTCAGATCCAACTCCACAGCACATACCAACAACAACAACAATTCACTGTTAATTCAGCAGAGATGTGAATTTCAAGTTAGTGATATCAAAGAAAGTGGCTTCTGATTGTGTTTCCTGTGTTGTGAAAGCATTAATATAATGAATAACCTCTATGATAACAATACACATGTCCTATGCAATGTACATTTACAGACATATAAATTAAGGAATTGAGAAGAAAATCAAAATATTGCAAGAATATCTCAGATTCTAAAAGTTAAATTTAACAAAACTATCTATTCAGAAAGAAATACATTACCGGAATCTTGAGACATACTTTGAATTGCAGTGTAGACTGCATCATAATGTCTGATATCCAGAACAGAAGCTAACTCACAGCATGTATTTCTAATGTTTCCCACAGAATGGTTGTTTTGGTTGTTAGCTGCCGTTGAGTCAGGTCCTACTCAGAGCAACCCTTATAGGGTTTTCAATGGCTGATTGTTTGGGGATTGCCTTGGGAGTGGATTGCCAGGTCCTTCTCCAATATTTGCAGTGCCGGGAATCGAAGTCAGGACCTCAGCAACTGCACAGTAGTGCTCTACCAACTGAGCTAAAAAGGATGAGGCAGGAGGATCTCGAGTTCAGGGACAGAATACTAGGCAGTATGTAATTGCAAGGACATAGCCCAAGGTGAAGATCAGTCCATTCTACGTCACTATCAATTTCTTTTCCAAGGTTATAGGTTATAACAATCACACTGGTGTTTTGAATATGTTGTTGTTGTTGTTGTTGTTAGGTGCTGTCAAGTCGGTATCCGACTCATAGCGACCCTCACAGGGTTTTCAATGGCAGATTGTTTTGGGATTGCCTTGGGAGTGGATTGCCAGGTCCTTCTCCCAGTTTTGCGGTGCTGGGAATTGAACTTGGGACCTCAGTGACTGCAGTGCAGCACTCTACCAACTGAGCCAAATCCCAGCTGGTTTTGAATATAGTCTGATTTTATTGCCTGCATTTTTACCTAGGAGAATAAGTGATGTTAAATTAAAACAAATGAGCAATCATTTTCTTCCAGTGAAAATGGATGGAAACAATCTTTTTCACCAAAACTACACAGAACCCAAGACTTACAGTCAGTGGTTACTCTTACATACCTACAATTTCAATACATTTCTTTTCCTGCAGCACAGAATTTTCTAGGAAAATAAAAGATATACAATGTTCTTATTACCAAAAGTAATTGCCTGAGAGTATATCCAAAGGAAAAATTTATCTGAGTATATGCCAGATAGTGAAATTAAAAGTTCAAAAACAATACTGAGACATGTTATGAATGTAAAAAATACCTTTAGGGGTACATAATTTGAAGAATACATAGTAAAAGGTCTCTTATTAGTTCTCTAGAATGCATACTACTTCAAAATCAAGGGCAAATTAAAATATGATACATTTTCTTGAACTGAGTTTTCCTAAATTTTGCAGGCAGCAAATCTAAAATTAAGAGGAAAAAGAGGAAAATTTAGGATATATGACTCTAAATTAGTAAAACTGATATAAACATTCAAAAAACATTGGTAACACGAATAGCATCATCCATTAAGGCTCATTTCTCCCATGCCATTTATAAATATTATTTGGTAACATTTTTGTGTGCAGATGTACAAGCTGGAAAAATGTACATAGCCCTCATGGCAGGTTAAGTTATTTATTTTTCAACAATGGTACTTTTGCCTTTTCTACTTTATTGGTGAACAGTAACATTTTTCTGATTGATTAATGCCCCTGGATCATCATAGACAGATGACAGACAGATATGAGTGACAGGAGGATAAATATAAAATCCACATGTGTGCATACATACACTCCCATATGTGTGACTGTAGTCCTAGTTTCCTTTTCTCTTCTTTTTCTCCCCAAACTAGATTTTTGCTGCCGATACCTAGGAAACTCTGTCTTTGCGACTCAAGCATGATTTCCTTTTCTTGAATGACCAGTATCAAGGATACTGCAAAAGGAAAACTGACCCAGGATCTATTCTGATCTGGTCCTGACTGCATTCTGCTCAAGTTAGAAAGGACTTCAGTTGAGTTAAAATACTAATAAGAACAGAAAAAGAAAATATGGGCTAACAATGTTGTTGTTGTTGTTGTTAGGTGCCATCCAGTCATGTCCGACTCATAGCAACCCTCATAGGATTTTCAGTGATTGATTGTTTCAGGATTGCCTCAGGAGTGGGTTGCCACGTCCTTCTGTTTTTGCGGTGCTGGGAATCGAACTTGGGACCTCAGAGATCGCAGAGCAGGGCTCTACCAACTGAGCTAAATCCCAGCCCACTGGACTAGAGCAGCAAAAGTGGAGTACCATGTATACTTTTTAAAGGAAGATAAGAGATTCTGGAGGAGTAAATACTTGTTGTTGTTGTTGTTAGGTGACAATGAGTCGGGTCCAACTCATAGCAACCCTGAGTACAACAGGACGAAACACTCCCCAACACATTGCCATGATGCCCAGCACCATGTCAGTGCTTCTCTGCTATTCATAGGGTTTTTGGTGGCTGATTGTTTTGGCATTGTTTCAGGAGTGGGCTGCCTGGGTCCTTCTGTTTTTGCGGTGCTAGGGACTAAACCCAGGGCCTCAGAGAGCACAGAGTGGCACTCTACCGAATGAGCTAAACCTCAGTCCCCAGCAATTATTAGAGGGGATAAAACTCCAGAGAAAGAGCCTTGAAAAGAAAATTGGGCTTCGGTTCCTTTCCCTGAGGACATTGGTCAACTTGGGGGACATAGAACAGAATTATCCTGGCTCTTATTAAATTACCTTCATTTCCTCCATTTTTCAATTTAATAAATGATTTCTAGTAATATACCAGCAGAATCCTTCTAGTTTTACCTATATTATTGAAACAAAAAGGTGGATATTAACTAAGCCTGAAGAGAAATGAAAAGGTTACTGCTGAAGTTTAAAGAGGTTTTTAATTAATTGGCATAAAATCACAGTGACAATTCTAGTCCAATTGCACTTGCAGAAAACGGACAATTACATTTTTCCTGGGTATGAACAAAGACTAAAGATGTGGAGAATAATTAATTGAAATAAGCATTAAACATCATGTTCCCTACTCAAAAGGAGGAGCAAAATGATGATTATTTTTCTTGGTAGATGAGCAAGTAAGAAAAATTTGAATACCAATTAACTCCTAACCACTGGGTCAGAACAGACTTTATTAAGAGTTTCCCTGTCAAATAACTCATAGTACTTCATGTTGGATGGAGACATTTCCTTAGGAGGTATAGGTTTTTAAAGTACGATTTGAAAATATTGAAAAAGGAGAGTAGCTCAATTCTGAATAAAACTTGAACTTTGTAAGTATAATAAATCTGCTTAACCATAGATGAACTGATTTTTAAAAATGTGTTATCCATTTATACTATTCATATTTGTATGATAATCCAAATAAATATTGATTTTGTTTATAGTTCAATATATAGGAAACTATGCTCATGTATTACATAATTCATAAATAATCCAAGAGTCTTAAAAATACTCCAAGAAATCCTTGATGGACCACTTGACAGCCTATTACCCAGTGAATAAATTACCCACCATGACTTAGAGTATCTGTCATGAACACAGCAGATGCTGATCAATATAAATGATGAGAAAAGTAGCTTCTATCAAGCTTTTATAATTTATTTTTCATCAGAGAAAAAACTTACATTAAAAACTGTAAACCATATGAGACAATTTATCCTTTAAAAATGAGACTTTATCGCTGAAAGAGGTCTTCCTATTGAGAGGCTAGGTGAATGGAATGGGCACTACCAGAGAGGTGAGACATTGAAAACAAAGAGAAAAATATCAAAGGTAAGGTTGAGCACAAAGTCTTGCTGTAGTAGAGGAAACATTAATTTAGCAAGAGGAAAGCATTCAGCAGTAAGAAAGGTTGCCAGTGGGAAAGAAGGACAAACAAAATGATAATGCATTTAATGAAGTGCGTTTTTTGTCATCTAATAATTACTCGGAGGATGCGTCATGCGCAGGGTAAGAGAATGTTTAATGGAATCAGAGGACAGGTTCACATCTTACACCTACTCTCTGCTAGTGGCATGACCTTGGAAAGCTACTTCATAGCCCTGCTTCAGCTGAAAATAAAATGATGTAGAAGATAACAGTGTCTGTCTCTTGTTGTGGAAAGAAACGCTTGGTGACTGACTGCTTTAGTTTTCTATTGCTGCTTTAAGTAATTACCACAGATTTAGCAGCAGTCCTAGGTAAGAAGTCTAGGTATGGGGGATGCAGCTGGCTCTGTGTTCCGGGTTTTACAAGACTGAAATCAATCATGGGCAGGTTGATGTTCCTTGCCTAAGGGTCTGCAGATGAGGCCACTTCTAAGCTCCTTCATTTGTACACAGCTGTACCTTCAGTTGCTGTCCTTTTCCCTTCAAATGTATATTTTAATCTAATAATATAAATTGTGTTTACATGTGAGGAAATAAAATACACACTCAGGTCTCAATTACTTGTAGGCTTACATTCTAATACTGCTATTTTTCATCATTACATTTTGAATTCTTCTTATTTAATTAAATTCTTATTATAATAAATATATAATAATCATGGTACCGGTATCACACCCTAAAGCATTCACTCTCAAAAGTTTTTTTTTTTTGAAGAACATTTCATGTTCTTCAAAATTATCGATGACCATAAACAAAAATGTTTTTATCAATTGCTGAAGATGTCTATTGAATATACCATGGACTGCCAAAAAAACCAACAAGTCTGTCCTAGAAGAAGTGCAACCAGAGTGTTCCTTGGAAGCAAGAATGGCCAGACTGCGTCTTACATATTTCGGACATGTAGTCAGGAGAGATCAATCCCTGGAGAAGGACATCATGTTTGGGAGAGTGGCAGGTCAATGCAAAAGAGGAAAACCCTCCACCAGATGGATTGACACAGTGTCTGCGACAATGGGCTTAAACATAAATAAGATTGTGTGCCTGGCACAGAATCAGGAAGTGTTTCGATCTGCTGTACATAGGGTCGATAAGAGTCGGACTCGATTCAATGGCACCTAACAACAACAATATCTACAATATTAGAAATCAAAACTAAGAAACTAAAAGTATATGTGTCAACACATATTATAAAAATATATAATTCAACTTCAAAAGTAATACACAGATAACATCTCATAAAATGTGTATAATTTTTGTGCACCCCTGATTGTATACTTTTTGGCAACCTGGTATTTTTCTAGGATTTTTAAAAAAGTTCTAGTTAGAAGCCTCATGATTTTATGTTTTTGCAAATCCTTTAATGTGAGGACTATTAATACAGGCAACTATATTTTAACATTTGCTTCTAATTCAATTTACTAAAATAGATGTTTTGGTAGAAATATATAGCTTTAAATATATATATATATATATATATATATATATATATACATATACAGATGTATACATATATATACTTATTTTAGATTGGCAGATAATATTTGTAAATATTTATGAGCTATACTATGATATTTTGATTCATGTTTTTTGGGTTAGGAACTAACTCAAGCTAATTAGCATACATGTGCATAAATTTTAAACTTTTACATTTCTTCATGATGAATGGATTCAAATTCCCCTTTTGAAATAATGAACACACAGAAACACCCATCCTTGTATGTATTATTAAGAATACAGGGTTTCAAGGTAGGGGAGTTTGAATCCTGGGACAGGTCTTAGAGAGTCAGACTCTTAGCAAAGTGCTTCAAACTTCTGGCCATAGATCCGTCTTCTCTAAAATGAAGTAGAATGTGACCATAATATTAACCACCTCATAATTTTTTTTATAAAACATAAACAAATTAAGTAGTTAAAATACATTTGGTACAAAAATGTTCTTATTGTCGTCTTTGTTGTCTCTACTGTGGTGACTAATATTAAAATGAATGAGTATTGAGTGGCTCAGATCTAAAAGGATATACTCAGATCTTGGTCGTATTTTTTAGGGTATTCTCAGTCAAAACAGGAGAGGTATTGTAAAGTATGTTCACTGTGCACTGTGCTAACCCCAGGAGAAGACCCTAATCACCTCATCAATTCTGTGCACCAATTTCAGCCCTCTTTCACGAGTCTTATGAGACAGAACATTCACAGGAGTTGAGTGAAGCAACGTTGTTATTCACAGATAAGCAGTAAGGCATAATAGGTGCCTAGGATTCATGGCAAACTGGTAAAACACGGTCCCTTATGAGTCAGTAAAGCTGCTCAAGGCGAAGGAATTCTCTCCTGCACCAGCCTCCCATTTCCTTACAGCTGCAGCGTCCCAAAAGCACCCTCTCCCAGGTTTTCGTACCTGAGGATAACTAGACCTCAAGGCTAAACTGTTGCAGGTTCATGCCGGTCTAGGAGGGAGAGTAAAATATACCGATCAGTTTTTCTTTTTCTCAGGATGATGCATTGCCAACCCATCCTACAATTCTCAGAATCACAGTTCAGAAAGGGGAGATTAAGTCCTGGGTCACCAAGGCCCTGCATTCCTGAATTTAAAATTATATAGAGATTCAAACATTCACTCTTCCATTAAGCATTTGATGAGGAGCTAGTGAGCGCCCACCACTGCTGTATGAGGGAAAAAAAATAAAACGGAATCTTTTCCTTCTGCAACTTACAACCTAGTAGACAAGATAGACATGTGTTTCAAATATCACACAAGCAACTCTGTTAAAGAAATCTTCAACAAACGCTGGACAGTCACCAGTGAATAGATGCGTTAAAGATGCTGCAGACACGCGAGTCAACAAACACGGGCCAAAATCTATCTGTTGCACATTCTAATTGGCATATCTGAAAATACTAAATCCATAAAATATGGAATAATAGGTACAAAGAGAAATAAAGCAGGGGAAAGGGTTAAAATGAGGAAGATGGCACTAAGGATCTGACCTAATTATGGTTTTCCTGAAAGGGTCCTTTCCATAGTCAATATTAAGCTACAACCTGGCAGCCCACTCTGGGAATGATCAGCCACTGAAAACCCTATGAATAGCAGAGAAGCACTGACACAGTGTCGGACATGGCACAGTGTTGGGGAGTGTTTCATTCTGTTGTACATAGGGTCGCTCTGAATTAGTCCTGACTCTACAGCACTTAACAACAACAAGGAGCTACAACATAGAAGAGTGATTGGGATTATCAGGCAGAGAAAAGGAAAGAGCCCTCTAGGCAGAGAAAACGGCATGCGATAATGTCCTGTGGCAGAAGATGTCATTACTCTTCAGAAGTACAAAGAGGTTCCTATGACTAGGAAGAAAGGGCAGTATCAGACTTTCCTTACCTAGTCCTTCTGACTGAGTCTTCAGGGGTCAGCTGCAAGCTATTCTCTCCTTCTGGGTCGTATGTAGGTCCACGACACTGACACTGCTTCTGTGTGGACCTTTTAATAACTACCATAAGTAACAAAGTTGCTGGTGAGCTCTGTTTGCCTCATGGCTCTGATCTCTCACTGTAAGGCGGGGGTTATGGAATTAGGTTTCGTGTGATGTTGGCAAGCAGCCCGTACAACAAAGAGGCTCATTTTGCTCATCTATAAAACCAAAGGGAATATTACATACTAGGTAACGTTGTCAGGTTAACAGGACAGTTGCATGTGAGACGATTCGATCTGGTGGTTCTGGGCCATAAGCACCCAGGTATCTGTGACTCAGTGAACGCAATAACAGGAGTAATAATGTATCTATTGCAATAGAATCATTGCTGCATATGCACTTCAGGTGACCTGACTTCTTATTTGTTTTCTACAGGAGGTTGAACCCAGGGCCTCACATGTGAGAGACAGCTGCTCTATCACCGAGTCACACTCTCACCCCCTTTATTTTATTTATTTATTTATAATTTAGAGCAAAATTTTCAGTTGCACAGGTTATCTCTGGCCTAGAACTTGCCATCCTCCTACCTCGGCCTCCAGAGTCTTTGGAATTATAGATGTGAACCCCAACACCTGGTTGATCTCACTATCATAAACAACCCCCCCCCTCCGTAATTTCCCTTGAATTACAGAGACTGGACAGGCTCTATTGGCTTAGTTTACAAAACAAGTCTCTCAGATAGATAATTGTGCTGGCTATTTTGTTTCTTTTGTAGTTGTTTCTTGGCGCTAAAACATCTCTATTTCTTCCTAGGATAAAAACTGTCCACTAATGAATAAATTGGCCTGTAGCCGTAGCCCTGTGGCATCTGAGCCCGTCAGATCTTGGGAGCTAAACAGGGTCAGACCTGGTTAGTACTTGGATGGGAGACCGCCTGGGAACACCAGGTGCTGTAGGCTTGGGAGAAGGACCTGGCAACCCACTCCCCAAAACCAATCTGCCATTGAAAACCCTATGAACAGCAGAGAAGCACTGACAATAGTGTTTCACCTGTTGTACATAGGGTCACTATGAGTCAGATTCCAACTCGACGGCACCTAACAACAACAACAACAATGAATAAATGCTCTTTCAGTTCCCAGTGCAAGGCATGATGAACTTAACTGCTTCATGTCTGCTACATAGTTAATGAAAGGTTTTTTTCCCCTTTTTCAATTCTCTTTGTAGAATTTGGGCTCTGCCCTGGATAACAAAACTCTTACATAACTATCTTTCAGATGAATGATGAGATACTGCCTGAGTGAATTTAACAATAATGTTCAGTTTTTATATAGTAAATTGTCATTAACACATGTTCACAAAGCAATCATGCCTATGTGGATAGAATTATGATTTCTTCTTAGGAACAAAATATATAACTCCTGTGGCCATACTGACAATGATCCCTGCTATTACATTTTAATAAGATAATCATTTTAAATCTATATCATATATACAAATTGAATGGTCAGTAAAAGTGTCTCCTCATTTCAGTGAGAAATTAACAAAGGTATCTATTACACATTGTCATCTTATTTTTCAAGAACAGTACTTTTATTCTTTTTGACATTTAATTTTAACATTATGCATACAAGGAACTCACATCTCTTTTCAGGAGAAATGAGATTTTCATTTTAAATTGCATGAGTATAAGTGGAAGGTCAAGCTGATGCCACATCTATCCGAAGAATCCTAGATCTATTACTTGAGATGGTGCTTGATGTTTCTTCCCGGAGGTGAGGGAATTGGCCGCATGTGCTGGCTGAGAAATCTCTGTCTAGTTATAATCACACCTCTAACTTACTGATTGTACCTTGAAGATGAACTGGGTATAAAATACACATAATTGGATTTGAATGATTGAAACAATTTTGCTCCTCCTGAGAAAATAACAATCTTAAGCAAATAATACAGCTTCCCATAACTGGAAAAAAATTGCATGAAATATATTAATGTCCTTGAAATTATTTTGAGAATTTGATTATAAAGTAAAACAACTTAAAACTCAGATATGAAAGTACATATCTAAATATATATTTTATTATTATAAAAACGTTTTTGTCATCTGCTGTGCTACTTTTTATTTGCATGATGTCACTTGGCTCAAAATAAAATTTTCAACATAATTTCGCTGTTATTACAGTATGGCTTTCAGAACATGGCAGTCTGTCTTTTGTGAGGAGTTGTGATATTTTGACACAATGTAAAGTCATTTTACACTCTGTGTTCGATAAAAATTGAAAAAACTGAAAATGGAATGTTAACAAAGTGAGAAATCTGGATAATACTATGTTTAATAAGAATATTATGTGACATAATGAACGAAAAATAATATTTCTGCAGATAAAACCCTATTTGGAAAATGATAATAAAAGAACTATTGTTGTTGTTGTCGTTGTTAGGTGCCGTCAAGTAGGTATCCGACTCATAGCATCCCTGTGTACAACAGGCGAAACACTACTGTCAGTGCTTCTCTGCTGTTCATAGGGTTTTCAATGGCAGATTGATTTTTGGAAGGGGGTTTCCAGGTCCTTCTCCCAAGCCTACAGCTTCTGGTGTTCCCAGGTGGTCTCCCATCCAGGTACTAACCAGGCCCGACGCTGCTTAGCTTCCGAGATCTGACGGGATTGGATGCCATGGGGCTACAGCTACAGGCTAAAAGAACTATAGATTTATTAACTTAGCAGAGATATAAATATGTATCAGATTGATGTGATGACTACCAAAATATGATTAAGTCATGTTTGGATTTATTCTGTATAACTATGTTGTAATCATACTTAACATATTGAAATGAA
The DNA here is from genome assembly GCA_007922755.1 of Pedetes capensis. Classification (NCBI taxonomy): domain Eukaryota; kingdom Metazoa; phylum Chordata; class Mammalia; order Rodentia; family Pedetidae; genus Pedetes; species Pedetes capensis. Next base: position 16,300 of record VMDO01018886.1, read on the forward strand.
AATATTAAATGGCTTTAATTTTAATATGACGGATTAGGTATGTGCTGAAGCCATGTCCTCTATTCACCTCAAACACACTAACAGGATACTCACATGTGAACATGTTTGTTGTTGTTGTTGTTGTTGTTGTTGTTTTTAGGCGCCAACCTATGAACATGGGGATAAGAAATTTCCAGGGTTCGAACTGGAGAGATTTCTGATGGAAAAACAAAATTGCAACCCTCAAACTATGAGGAACAATTGAACTCAGTGGCCTATAGGACTTAAGAATTAAATTAGAATTTACTTCCATAGCTGGAATCTGTGGTCTTTAAGACTGTGCAGCTCTTTTCAGGGCTGGGGATAAATCTATACAACCTATAAACATACAGCGTGTGTGTGTGTGTGTGTGTGTGTGTGTGTGTGTGTGTGTGTGTGTGTGTGTATGTATTTCAATTGTTGTGCAACTTGGTGCTAGAAACCCTGTACTTCTATTATGCATTGAAGATAATATTCATTAAAAAACTGAGGTTATTATTATACCAGTGTGACATTACTGCTAGTATACAATAGCACACTAAGAAACAAAACAGAACTCCAGAAGGACTTACAGTAACCACGCAGTAATTTTGTATATCGTGGGGGAGTGCTATTTGGGAAAAAAATGTAATGATCCATAGAAGGTTTTGGATAAATGTGTCATCCATCTGGTGTTATAATGAGATGGAGTGGCAGTCCACCCCAGAAGTAATCCTGAAACAATCAGCCATGGAAAACCCTATGAATAGCAGAAAAGCTCGGGCATTGTGCTGGGCGTGGCATGGTGTCAGGAGTGTTTTTTCTGTTGTACACAGGGTCACTATGACTCAGACCAGACTCAATAGCACATAACAACAACAACAACAACAACAGGTGTAGACAGGAGACGTTAAAATGAAAGAAGACATGATAGGGTAAGGCAAAGGATATAGACATAAATTACTGTAGGAAAATATATGGGCCAGCAGAAGTGTATGAAGAAGAAGTAAAAACAGGAAAATCTAGTTCCAATATTTTTGGAAAGGCGGTTTCTATTTTGTGTAGACATCCATCTATTCAGCAGATCTCTGGTTATCAATCAACTGTATGGACCGTGCGCTTCTGTAGTTTCTCGAGAAAACATCCATTTTAGTCTTCAGCGGGAATAATACTTCAATGCTATTATGAGACCTTACATTTTCCAGGGAATTATAAGTTATAGAATGGAAAAAATTATTACGTGGAGAGCGAGGCTTTGCAATAAGTGAAAATCAAGAAAAAATAATTCTGGGTAAATATACCCTTATCACTTAATTCAAAAGTTGGAATGTCTTAGGTAGAAAACACCAAACCACCATACATACACAACACACACACACACACACACACACACACACACACACAGTGCCCGGGTGTAGCTCAGGTGGTAGATTACTCCTGCTCATTCTCTGAGGGTGCAAAAATGAGGTAAGGACGTGGCTATCCACTCCTGGAACAATCCTGAAACAATCAGCCACTGAGAACCCTAAGAGGGTCGCTATGAGTCAGACACAATTGGATGGTACCTAACAACAACAAATATATACATGCAATGTTTTTTCTATTGATTTTAATAATATGGTCAGGAGCACCTAATATAATAGGTTATGATATGGAAGATTTTATCAAGTGTCCAGTTAAGTCTGGTGCTGTGAGTTGGACATTCTGATTTTACTAGATTATATCTTCAAGGATCTCAGTGCTTGAAAACTCCACATGTACTTTTTTTAAGAATTGAAGAGGCCAGATTTTAAGTATATTTGATGGAAACTTTGAATTTCTGTTTGGACTTATTATCATTTTGTTTTATTTTAATTATACCTAGTGATGGGATATAGAGTTATAACGCAGTTCATATGTACATTAGGCAATCTTCAAATCAGGATTATCTACACTTTCATTTCCTTAAACATTCTACAGAATGAGGTAAACAAAAAAGGGAAAGATTGTGGTTCAGATGTAACAAGCTGTATGAAATTATGAGATATTTATGATATTTTTTGGAATTTCATGGAGTGGGATCCTGTCCTTTGCACTTCTCTCCCTATTTATTTTCTGCATTGTCCCTCTTCCCACTCCCACATTCCCAATGTCTATTCCCTTCCACTGTTCCCCTCTTCCCTCATAGAGTCCACTTGTCCATTTTCCATTTAGAGTCCGTTTTCCAGTCTTTGATAAATGTGATTACATATTTATGTATATGTATGTATAATTTTTTTCTTCAAGGTAGATCTAGCTCCTGAATATGAGAGAGAATATGTAGTATTTATCTTTTTGAGTGTGGGTGATTTCACTTAAAATGATGCACTCCAGTTCTAGCCATTTTGCTGCAAATGACATACTTTCATTCTTCTTTACTGCTGAGTAATATTCCATGCTGTGTATATACTGCATTTTTAATCTAACCATCTGTTGATGGACATCTGGACTGATCCCATACCCTTGCAATTGTGAAGAGCACTGCATTAATCATTTTTCCTACTGTTTATCATGAGAGCTTTTATCAGAGTTTATGACAAGCTGTTGAGTGTAATCTTATACAGAGTTGATTTATAGCACTTCTAGGAGAAGAACATGGGGCTCAATGGTAGAGCACTTGCCTCACATCCATAAGGCCCGGCATTTGATTTCCAAATCAGCCAAAAAATAAAAAATAAATAAAAGTACCACACACACACACACACACACACACACACACACACACACACACACACAGAGTACACACCTCTACCACCAAACCAAACAAACCAAAACCTCACAAATGTCCATGGCACACTCCTATAAATCTAGCAATTCAGGAGGCTGAGGCAAGAAGATCTTAAATTGGAGGAAAGAGTAAGCTTCTGCAATTTATTGAGACCCTGTCTCAAAATAAAAACATAAAAAGGGTTGGTGGTGCAGCTTAATGGTAGAGCACTTGCCTAGCATGTGCCAGGCTTTGGGTTCAACCCTGACTACCAAAGGGGCAAAAAACAAACAAAAAACAACGTGAGATATCTTTAGTAGTTCTATCGTATTTTTAATAATATTGTATATTAGCTCTATACTTCTACTGTGGGGAGCACTTATTTTGTTATGGGAATCACAGTGTTTTGGGAAGTATGAAAAGATTGCTATTGTTAGATGCTTCTTGTTGTGGTTAGGTGCTGTCCAGTTGGGTGTGGCTCACAGCAACCCTCATAGGGTTTTCAATGGCTTATTGATTCAGGATTGCCTTCAGGAGTGGGGTTGCTACTTTGTCTAATAAGCTATGCTTTTATAACTTTTGGTGTGAGTTATTTTTAAATCAATACATTTCTACGTGCCAAAATATTTATATACATTTTAATAATGCATATAGCCTTATACATTTACATATATGTATACATATATACACTTATGTGATTCTTTTGTTGTTGTTGTTGTTAGGTGTTGTCAAGTCAGTATCTGACTCATAGTGACCCTCATAGGGTTTTCGATGGCTGACTGTTTCGGGATTGCCTTGGGAGTGGATTGCCAGGCCCTTCCCCTATTTTTGCAGTGCTGGGAATTGAACTCGGGGCCTCAGAGACTGCAGCGCAGTGTACTACAACTGAGCTAAATCACAGCCCCATGTGATTCTTTTAGTACTTTAATATTCCATGGAAGAAGTCATAGTCCAGTCACGTGAGCAATTTGGATTGTACGTAGCCCAGGCTGGCCTGGAACTTGTCACATAGATCAGGCTTCCCTTGAACTTGTGTTGATCCACTCCTGCCTCAGCCCCCCAAGTGCTAGGATTACAGGTGCCTGCCACCAAGCCTGGTTCAATTTTTTTCTTAAATACTGCACTACGTGATGAATATCAAACCTTTTTTTTTTCTGGTTTCAACACATTTTACTTATTTCTAATTAGCATGGTATATAACGGGTTTTATAATGGCATTTTCATACAACTGTGTACATTGATTTATTCACTCCCTCTTGCCCTCCACTTCAATTATCGTGATTTCTAATATAAAATTTGCCAGCTACCAATATTAAGTCAAAATTGGTATCAGAGTTTTTTAATAACCTAGAACACAACAAGAATGCAATTTTGCACAAAACACAAAATCAGAACTAAAGAAAACAAGAATCTTAATAGAAAACAAACCTAATTGCCTCATTTAAGACAAATCACTCAGGTAAGGAAATCTCAGGTCTGGTGACCATATAGAAAGCCCTAGACATAATGCTTTTTATTCGGTTATTACTCTATTTTATGTTTTTCAGTCCTGTAGGGTGGAGCCCAGGGCCTCACCCATGCTTTTCTAGCATTCTGCTATGGAGCTGCACTCCCAGCCTACTTTATAGATTTTTTAAAAATTTCACGTTGAGGCAGGATCACAGTTACGCAGGCCGCCTCTGGCCTCGAACCTCTGATCCATCTGCCTTCACCCTTGGGTCTTTGGTGTTACAGGCGTGCGCCCCTGTGCCCAACTAGAAATAATGAATTTTAAAAATAAGACTTTTGTTATAATTTCTAAAGCAAAAGAGCACATTCAGCAATTAGATTCAATGGCACCAATGAAAACTCATATTGTGGTTAGACGGACTCACCTGGCATATCTCAAGGACACAAGCTTGAGCATAAGGGGCCCCGTTTCACACAGCAGCTGGCCTGAGGATATCTTGAAATTTCACCAAATGAATGTAATAAAAGCTATTTCCATGTAACTTCCATAATACTCATTGAATGAGGTGGCATAAAACGAGAAATTAGAGATTATTACTTTTATCGTAAGGGAGAGCTGTGCTGGTCAGGACGGGTGTCTTCAAGCAGAATGGATTGGGGTTCTTAGAAGCTGTGGTGTCCAATATGAGAGCCCCTGGGCAAGACGGTCATGACAATTTAAATGAAAATAGCAATGAATACATTTAGAATTTTAGGTGCCACCGTGACCTCGCTAGTCGTATTATAACAATCAATAAGCACATGGGGGCTTCTGGCTGTAACATTGAACTCCCAGACACAATGATTTTCCACCATTGCAGAAAGGTCTTCCAACAGCGTCATTAGAGACGTGGGAGACAGAATGGATTGAGATCAAGTGTAGAAGTGAGGTCACATGAAGGACGGTGCTGTGGAGGGGCTGCTACTCAAAAGTGTGTTTATTGAGCCCGTCCATGGTTGGCTGATTTTTATAAATGTCACGGGGAGAGAGAGCAGAGATGAGGCTGAACACTCACGGGACTGAAGCGGTACATGCGCGGAAACTCATTTTCCTCAGCTTTATGCTGCATCTACAATAATCAGACTTAGTTTCTAACTATATAAGAACTTTTAATATCAAAGAAGTGGCAAAGAGCGTGAACAAAATCGTCAGAAGAGTATTAAAAATCTATAAAAGTCACTTAAACAAAACAAGTAAAATGACCTTAAAATACGTTTTTTCAATTCACAATGTGATTTACTAAATAAGGAGCATCTATCTGGAAGAGAATAGAAGTATACCTATATTTCACATCATGTATAAGTATAAAATCCACATGCATCTACATTGCCAAATAAAGCAAAATGCCTTAAAAGCATTTTCAGAGGAGAAGATGTCCATTGTTAATAAAGAGCAACGATCTGAAATTTTCCAACATGGAAAGGAGTGGAGAATCAGCACCTTGCTGTGAAGAGATTTTAAAATTCCAGAGGAAATGAATAAAAGTTAATTTTCATCATTTGCTCAGTAAAATTTTTGCCATTGGCTGCACCCTTTCAGATGTATATTTCTTCATAGGTGCCTAAAGCCTGGCTTGGGACCCAGGTGCCTACGTAATAACGAGATGGAGCCTACTATACATAACTTCTTGTTGTTGTTGTGTGCTGTCAAGTCGGTATCCGACTCATAGCGACCCCCATAGGGTTTTCAATGGCGGATTGTTTTGGGATTGCCTCAGGAGTGGATTGCCAGGCCCTTCTCCCATTTTTGCAGTGCTAGGAATCGAACTTGGGACCTTAGAGACTGCAGTGCAGCGCTCTACCAACTGAGCTAAATCCCAGCCCCATACACAACTATATGTAACTATGTGTAACTATGTGTAACTCTACGTAACTTATGACATAACTATACGTCATAAGATAGAGTGACTACTGCTAAATACGAAGAGTGTGTAGGAAAGTACACTTGGGGAGTAAAAATTAAAATAAAAATGTACGGGGTACATCCATGGAAAAATGTTGAGCACCATGAAAGTCAAGTATGGTTAATCCACATAGAGAAGGCGAGAGGCAGCAATCCAGGACAAAAAGGTGATACGCAAAAGCATAAACACCAAAAACCAGGATATATGACCGGAATTATACTTAATACGGTATGGCTATAGTAGAGAGTGTTTCGTAGGGGTCCTGAAATCCTATAGAGCCCAATGATAACAATGGTACACGCACGCGCGCGCACACACACGCGCACACACACAACATGATAGTCTTGTCTATTTCACACACACACAAATAGCTGAATATATCACTGACAAAGTCAGATATTCACCAGGAACCAATTTGGTTCATTATCTCAATTTGTTTTATCACAGTGTTTTTCAGTAAGTGTTGTTGTTAGGTGCTACTGAGTCATGTCCAACGCATAGCCACCCTCACAGGGTTTTCAATGGCTGATTGTTTCGGGATTGCCTTGGGAGTGGATTACCATGTCTCTCTCCCATTTCTGTGGTGCTGGGAATCAAACCAGGGACCTCAAAGACTGCAGAGCGGCGCTCTACCAACTGAGTGAAATCCCAGCGCTTTCAGTAAGTACAGTACTAAAACCTTCTGAGAAAAAATTAGTTGCAAATTTGCACTTAATCTTACAAAAATGTATGGCAAACCATCCTAGGTAAAAGTCTCAACGTACAATATCATTAGTATTACTCTTTATATAATAGTGCAAAACTTATGTCTAATCACATTTGCGTTGAATTTTTTTTGTTGTAATTAATGTATATTAATTAAGTCATAATTTGATTTTCTAAAAACTAATCTTTTGACAAAAATTCCATTAGTGGTAGCTAATGATGAATTTATATATGAAGTGAACCATTGCATAGCTCATTAAAAATAAATAGTATGGAGTTCAACGAACCAATGTAGAAAATCAATGAGTAAAAAGTATGTTACACAATAAAGTCTCAAGTTTTGAAGTAATTACACTATTGAGAGTTGGACAAATATTTGACAGAATAACAAGATTTTTATGTTTTCAAATGGGTATGATGTTATTGTTGTTAGGTGCCATCAAGTCAGTGTCGGACTCATAGCAACCCTATGCACAACAGGTGAAACACTCTTGTCAGTGCTTCTCTGCTACTCATAGGGTTTTCAATGGTGGATTGCATTTTGGGAGGGGGTTGCCAGGTCCTTCTCTCAAGCCTGCAGCACCTGGTGTTCCCAGGCGGTCTCCTATCCAAGTACTAACCAGGCCCGACCCTGCTTAGCTTTTGAGATCTGATGGGATCGGATGCCATAGTGGCATGCTTGCAAGCCAAAGGGGTATAAGCACTTTAAACATTTTATTTTTAGTATTTTCTGCTTTTAAATTTTCAGAAAGAGCAATATTTGCCATTTCGTGCTTTTTCATGTATTTTCCTGTTCTTAATATTAATCAGCAAGTTGCAAAATCATCCATGGAGCATTTTCTAGGAGTTCAACTCGTCCAAGTCTTGTTGCTCCGAGCTTCCCCCATGTAAGTGTTATTTGAATGGCTGAAAAGCCGAAACTCCACTACCACACAAGATGAGGAAGGAAAATATTGGAAGAGAAGTGCAGCAGTTTCTCTCACCGTGCCTCACAAGCAGAATGTCATTTTGGCCTCAAAATAACCGCATGTACTAGCAGGTTACTGTAGCCCTGCCAAAAGTTAAGGCGACCCACATGGTGTCTATACAGGCGCTCTGTACACAAGCTCACTCACACGGCTCAGCTTCCAAAGAGCAGAGGCGCCCAATGTGAAATCTTCATTTAAAAACAAACAAACAAACAAAAAAAACTTCAATGCAAAAATAAATAAATAAGTAACTTTTTAGGAAACTCTGATTAAATACCAACAAAAAAAGCTGACCCCTCATTTCTAATTCAAGTGTGTCATAAAATAGTCTAGGCTAGCGGTTGTTGATCTCACTATTCACTAACAAATTTCAATGCCAAATGGAAAATCATGATTTCTTTTAGTGGTGCCAACTTGAAAGAAATAAGACATTTGAAAGTATTTTCTTTGATTGTGGAGTTGAGTGCTTTAGCTGTTAAATGTCTCCATGCTTTATTGACTGTCTGAGCTTTTCTGTTTCAGCATTGTATATTTTGATTTCTTTTTTGCCATTTTCCCTATAATTATGTCCCCCAACTTCTGCTTCACAAAAGACGCAATAAACTGTAACATAAGAGACTCAAATTCAAATGTAAAGCCGTAACTACGAATGAAGATCAAGGTTGCTTATTCATTTATGTGTTAACTTTGGTTACTCCATACATTAAACATTTACTAAGTGCTTCCTAGCCTGCAGCCTTAGCACTGTGGCACCCATCCTCTTAGATCTTGGAAGCTAAGCAGGGTCAGTCCTGGTTAGTCCTTGGATGAGAGGCCAGACCACCTGGGAACACCAGGTGCTGTAGGCTTGGGAGAAGGACCTGGCAACCCACTCCCAACAAACAATCTGCCATTGAAAACCCTATGAATAGCAGAGAAGCACTGACAATAGTGTTTCGCCTGTTGTACATGGGGTCACTATGAGTCGGACAGTGGCTCGAGGGCACCTATCAACAACCACAAATGCTTCCTATGTGCCAGGCCTTCTTCTGTGTGCTTAGGAGATGTCATCAACAACAATTTTATTCCACACTTCTTCCATTCCACAGGCGAAAAAGACAAAAGGAAAAAAAACATAAGAAGTCATATGAAGTTTAGAAAGTGAAATGATGCCCTTCACGTGTAACAGGGCTTCCATCCAAGGCACTGCAGTGAGGGAGAAGGCTTACCAGGGACAGGGTGAAAACATCAATGCTGTGTCTTAACTGATGGACGCCCAGGTAGAAGTTCATCTAGTATCTGGTTTAGTTTTGGAAGAAACTATAAAAGATTCTCATGTGAAATCACTTATGTCAAATGTTTTCAATGAGATATGTATGAAATTATGAAAATTATTGCAGTGTCATTTAGTTAACATTCCCTACTTCCAACCTGAACATATGCCTTACGGATGCTTCCTCGCCAGCCCAGTATGTGTTTACAGCTATCAGACGTATAAGAAGAATCCGATGGGAGTTTGCCAGGCTGAACTCGAGAAACAAGACTTCCGTACTTGAAATTTTTGTAAACAGAATTGTAAAGCTGTGGGATCTCAATTATCCAGGCAAAGCTTTAAAAAGCAGTACTTCACAAAAATGATTTTGATGACCAATATTTTAAAGTACTGAATAAAAATCCACTAGAAAGTGAGAGTTTTTACTTATTGCACATTTATGATGCTCTTTGAATGCTGATGTATATGTTTTATAGTTTTGCATGGCCTAATATTGTGTGATATTGGTTTTTCTTAATTTATCCTAGGAAATACATTCTTCCTTCATATAAAACAATAACTGGGGCCATTCATTTTCATCCCCCAAGTCCCCACGCTGAGGGGGTTGCATAAACATTCTTTTTTTCTTTATGGCAAGCTACATTTACGTGGAAATTTACATCATTTTGGAATAGTGCTACTGAAAAGAACTTAGTGCAACTTCTATTTCTAATTTACATCCTGAGGCTTTACCACGAGCACAGTATTTTTTCTCATGGTCTCTGTTTGAAAGAATTTTCAACCAAAATATAGTAAAAGAAGATTAAAATTTGAAAACGATAATTGAGCAAAGACGAGGAAAATTATCTCCCCGTAAAAGCTGATTAAGTTATTTTAAATACACTTGCCTGACTACGAAAAATAGTCATCATGGCGTATTCAATATTGTCCAAGTTATTTTCATTTTAAAAATCCCACAAAAGAGCAAAAGGCGCATCTAATTCTCTAAAGATAGGCACAGATTTCCTTATGAATCTATAGAGCATGTGCGATAGTTACCAAGCCACCTTGTGAACTCTATCACACAACAGGTCTATAGAGACAAACTGTATTTGTTTATGGGAGGAATCAAGAGAGTTAGATGTCCTTAGGATCCCAGGATAATGCTTTCCAGGAAGCAGAGAAAAATGAAGTGAAGCAGCTGGTAGATAATGAAAATTTAGAAGTAATTATGTTGGCAGACTAAGTTACACAGTCTTACGTAGTCGGCCATAGTCTAGGTAACATTTCTGAATTGAGCACTCTGAGGAATATCTGAGTTTGGGTATTTAAAAGGATGGACAAATATTATAGGATACCTGGAGAAAAAGATATCCACCAGGTATTGTCATTTCTAGGCATTATAAAAAGCCACATAATTTATGAATATTTTTTGCATCATGTTACAAATACCTCTTCTGTATTTTTTCTCCTGGCTAAAATATAGAAAGAAAGACATTTCTCAAGATATTCACACTGCTCCCTACTGTCTTCTTCCCCAAGCAATACACGGCCCCTAATCTGATGATTTTGTGAAGTGTACTCCTCAGATGGGTACAAGGATGATGTACCCTATTAATCTATGCCTCTTCACAAATCCCCTCCTTTCACTTCACCTGAGTATAGGATTAAGGGATTACTACTGTTCTTTTTTTAAAAATAGTCTTATCATTATACCACTGATTTCCAGTAGATGAGATGTGTTGTATGGGCTAGAATCTCTTTGCTTTGTAGCTTACCTTTTCTGAAAATAGCACCTTTTTTTCGTTTTCATAGGAATTCATCCATCGTAGTAGAACATGGTCATGGGCACCTGATATTACAGTCACTTTTCACAAAAACTTACTGAACAGCAGATGAAAATTAAAGATTGAAATTTATTCATCTTAAAAAAGTGATGTTATATCCTTAAGGCTGACTCCTGTCTGCTCAAAATCATCAGGCACAGCCTCCTACAGAAGGAAGAGAGAGTGGTCCTGCCCTGGCCCCTGGCTCCATCTATTTTCTCCATTTGCTTTTTCTCCCATTTTCATAACAGATTTCTTTGGTCAATACTTATGGCTCTTCTGGGTTTTTGGTTTTTTGCTTGCTTGCTTGTTTTCTGTATTAGGACTCTAAACCCAGGGCCTTGCACATGCTAGGGAGGTGCTCTGCCAATGTGCTACATCCAAGCCCCTTTTTATTTTTTTATCTTGAGACAAGGTCTCTTTAAGTTACACAGGCTGCCTCTGCCTTCAAACTTGAGATCCTCCTGCCTCTGCCTCCTGAATTGCTGGGATTACAGGCATGTGCCACCACTCTAGTTCTCTCTCTCTCTCTTTCTGTTTGTGTGTGTGTGTGTGTGTGTGTGTGTGTGTGTGTGTGTGAGGTGTGTGTTTTAATAACATTATTTCCTTCAAATTTTTGCTTTTATGCTTTGAGAGACATCTTACCCAGAGTACTTTCCAAAACATCAATTGACACAGATGACCTTTCTGCTCTTCATTTTATAAATGCTTTTTAAAAATTGCATTAATTTTTGAACACTGTTTCCATCCTATTTTTGAAATTCTATGAGTGTTCGACTCACATAGGTATGTGTATATATAGGCACACACACACACGTGCGCACGCACGCTAGACATCTATGTTTCCTGAAGAGTGTTATCCTTGGAACACCTGCTGGTATTGGTACCATCCCTTCTGGCTGGCGGCCCCTCACTTGTGCTGTTCAGAACTTCTCTAGGCTTGTTGTTGTTGTTAGGTGCCGTCAAGTTGGTGTCCGACTCACAGCCACCCTATGTACAACACACAAGACACGATTGCCAGTGTTTCTCTGCTACTCATAGGGTTTTCAATGACAAATTGATTTTTGGGAGTGGGTTCCCAGGTCCTTCTCCCAAGCCTACAGCACCTGGTGTTCCCAGGCAGTCTCCCATCCAAGTACTAACCAGGCCAACCCTGCTTAGCTTCCAAGATCTGATGGGACTGGACACTTCAGTGGTATGGCTACAGGCTGAGTGATTTTTAGATGGTTGAAATAGTATTTTTTGGATTATATTTGATCATTCTTTAAGCATATATGATTCCACACCCTTAAATATCAGGGGTACCCAAAATGTATACACATTTTAAGAGAAGGACTGGATAAACCATTCCTAATGCAATCAGCCACTGAAAACCCCATGAGTAGCAGAGAAGCACTGACGTAGTCCAGGGCATGGCACAGTGTTTCACTCTGTTGTGCATAGGGTCGCTATGAGTCAGACCTAATAACAACAACATATGTCAAATAGTTTCAGAGAATATTTACACAGTTAAACTCTACCACACACCACTACTAAATCCAGTTTGTGTATCTCATGAATTACGTAATTCAGATACTCCATTTTCCTTCTGAAATTATAATAATTTATAACAATTATAAAAATACATTATATTGAGGATGTGTGAAAACTCACGACTTCCACATACTGCAACAAATTTCATTTAAGTGTTTCATGGAAAGTTTCTGTTTTTTGTTACTTAGATGATGAACTAAGTATCTTGGATATCTGAGCTACCAATTTTTATTTTACTTTTATAATTTCATACAAATGGTTTACTCTTCCCTAGTTTAAAAAAAGAAACAATTCTTACAGAGAAAGTAACAGCATTTCTGGGGAGATTTTACTGTATTAACAAACTGATCAAAGCCCACAAGTTCATGTTTAGGTCTTTTGCATATTCACACTCTCACCGTTTTAGGTTGTTATAAAAACATGATTACAACCTTGAAGATGGAACTTTTTAATCTGAAAATTGCCCAGTGACGCTGGCACCATGGCATGTACTGTGTAATCCTAGCATCTCGAGAGGCTGAGGTAGGAGGATTGTGAGTTAGAGACCAGAGCGAGCCTGCACAATTTAGCGAGAGCTAGGTCAACGCAAAAGAGGAAAACCCTCCACCAGATGGATCGACACAGTGTCTGCAACAATGGGCTTAAACATAAATAAGATCGCTTGCCTGGCACAGAATCGGCAAGTGTTTCGATCTGCTGTACATAGGGTCGCTATGAGTCGGACTCGACTAGATGGCACCTAACAACAAGAACATATCTCAAAATAAAAAGTAAGATGGGGGCTGGTGTGTAGCAGCATGAAGCACTCACGTAACATCATGTGTGAGACCCTGGGTTCAACACCCCAGAAGTTAATTTTTTTCAGAGGTTGGGTGTTGAACCCAGGTCCTTGCACATACTTTCCAAGTACTATACCACTGGGCTGCATCCCATGCCATTTTTAATTTTTTTTTTTTATTTTGAGACAGGTTTTTGATAAGTTATGCAGTCTGCCTCTGGCCTCAAACTCATGATCTTTCTGCCTCAGCCTCCCCAGGTACTGGGGTTAGAGGTATGCCCCAGCACACCTGGCAATATAGTTTTTAAGTGGAAGTCTAGGAATCTTCAATTCTCTCTTGTGGCAGACATGAAATAAATTTCTCCTTCTTGGTAAATATTAAAACATTAGTTTGCTAGCTCTGCTTGAAACCCTGTTTCTAATATCTTAAAATCCCCTGTGACTTAAGTCTCAGGCCAAGATGCTGTTCACAGCTATGCAGGGAAAACTTTGCGAAAGAGATGTCCACAGTGTGCAGTCTCAGGAGTGCCAAAAAACTATCTGCCTTAAGATTTTCAATTTCGGCTGTAATATACTTCATAAAACTCCTACAATGGAAGATTTATATTAAAATATCACTTTCCTGAGTATATTGATTAGGAAGAGGTATCGTTAAACCATCTGAACGTCATGAGAAAACTAAATTGAAGAAATTCATGAAATAGTCTACAATACATGTTAGTATTCCCCTGTTATTTCTTTTGGAACTACAGTTATCAGTAAAATGACAGGGTGCTTGCATAGTAGAAACAGAGTTCATCATAGAATAATTATCACAAACCACTTGAGGACAGATGATTGTAAAGTAGTAACGATTGTAGATTGATGTAATGTTCGGTCATACTTGTGCTGTTTCCGGCATAAATAAAGAATGGTTAAATCTTAATGAATAATATATCAGAATCAAATAATTTTTTTATCACAGTTAGTAGAGCTGGATTTGGGGCAATGAATGAAATTCTTTTTGAATGAGAAAGAAACATGATAAGTGTCACTTTTGTAAATAAGATACAAAGTGGTTCCTATCATGAAGATTTTATTTTCTACTCTAGCAAAATGGCAGCTTCCCTTTCAATCAAAGACTGGGTAAATATTCTAACATTCATCTGGAGTTATAACAAAAGCCCATAAATAATGTTCATATAGGATTCATTTTGACATTACTGGTGAATTTTGGCATGCTTAAAGATTTTAGCCTGCAGCCATAGCCCTGTTGTATCCGATCCCGTCAGATCTCAGAAGCTAAGCAGGGTCGGGCCTGGTTAGTACCTGGATGGGAGACCACCTGGGAACACCAGAAGCTGTAGGCTTGGGAGAAGGACCTGGCAACACCCTCCCAAAAATCAATCTGCCATTGAAAACCCTATGCACAGCAGAGAAGCAGTGACAATAGTGTTTCCCCTGTTGTACAGAGGGTTGCTATGAGTCGGATACCGACTCGACGGCACCTAACAACAACAACAACAAAGACTTTAACTAAAATTCTTATTGCTAAGGAAATGTGGGCTGAGATTTAGCTCGGTTGGTAGAGCAGCTGCGCTGCAGTCTCTGAGGTCCCGAGTTCGATTCCGAGCACCACAAAATGGGAGAAGGACCTGGCAATCCACTGCCAAGGCAATCCCGAAACAGTCTGACATTGAAAACCCTATGAGGGTCGCTATGAGTCGGATACCAACTTGATGGCACCTAACAACAACAACAAGAAAATATCTCCATTTATGTGGATCATAGGATTTTTGTTCTGGAATGATCTTAGACGTTATCCATTGTGTATGATCTTATGTGCTAGAGCCCTGAGTTAGAACAGGCTATGTAATATGTTTATGTTATAAAACAAGTTAATGTGGGTATTACCAGGATTAGATTTTCTGTGTCAACAATTCATCAAAAGTTTTTTCAATTATGCAGTATTTCCCCGAATCCTGAGTTAAGAAGTTATTAGAGCTAATGGCAAATGTAATTCACAGTTAATAAAAATTGGTTTGTTGTCAGCTTAAGAATCAATCTAGGTGAAGGGATTTCCTTGATTTGTAGGAATTATATCTAGTTATCAATTTCTTAGTAATATAGAGATAATTGAAACGAATAACATGACTGTTGCCCAGCATATAAGAAAGTGGCATAACCAAAATTAACTCCAGATTCTCAAAAGCATTTGATTGTGTGGATCATAACAAATTATGGATAACACTTCAGAAAATGGGAATACCAGAACACCTAATTGTGCTCATGAGAAATCTGCAGTGCTCCTTGGAAGCAAAAATGGCCAAACTGCATCTTACATATTTCGGACACATAGTCAGGAGAGATCAATCCCTGGAGAAGGACATCATGTTTGGGAGAGTGGCAGGTCAACGCAAAAGAGGAAAACCCTCCACCAGATGGATTGACACAGTGTCTGCAACAATGGGCTTAAACATAAATAAGATTGTTTGCCTCGCACAGAATCGGCAAGCGTTTTGATCTACTGTATATAGGGTTGCTATGAGTCGGACTCAACTCGACGGCACCTAACAACAACAACAACAAATAGCAGTACATTAAACTTAAAGCACTTATTTTTGGGAAAAATCAATTATTTACTTTAGACACATACTATTTTGATATTGAGTTTTACAGGTAATTTAAACCATTTTAAAATTTAAAAGAAGACAAAATATTCAGGGTTCCAAAAAAAAAGTTTTCTGAATAATCACTTTTGTCAATTTTAGCAATGATCATTGGAACCATTAAATAAAATCCAAACTCCCTAACATCTAATGTCTAACATCTAATGTCTAAGTGAATTTCCAGTCACTTTTATACCAGAGCTCCTAGAAACTTGACTTAGAAAATGCTCTTTCTAGTCTTGCAAAAAATTTTGACAGTTTTTTATATTGTTACATAATATTGTTTGTGGATTGTCTTTCTTTTTTACTCCCTAAAATGCCAATGCTTCTCACACTTATGTCAATCGATGAATTCCCGCTTAGGTCTGAAAGTGAACATATGCTCTTTGTTTTGCAGAGCCTGCCCAGGCTCCTAGGTAATGCGATTTTTCCTTCTGCCATCCCTGCCTCCACCTTGTTTAGGCCATGCGATTGGTACAGAACTTACAATAAGAGGCATAATGTCTTCGTTATATTTTCTGTACAAAACTTTCCCTGAACTAATATTATTAATTGAAATTCAATATTATAGACTTTAGGGTGTGTGTGGAGGGGGGGTAAATGTGTATTTTGTTGTCCTTCAAATGAAAAATAACATTTTATCTTCAAGTTAAAAATCATAACATGTATGCCTTTTCAAAACACACTATAGGAAATATTGGAAAACTGTATGCAAAAAATTGCGATCCATATCAGGTACCATGTATCAATGATAAATTAGTCACCTGTAGTCCCGGCGACTCAGGGGGCTGAGGCAGGAGTATCATGACTTACGGCCACAGACACCCCACACAATTCAGGAGACCCTGTCTCAAATTTTAAAATTTAAAAATGGCATTGGAGATGTGGCTCATTGAGAGAGCATTTTCCTACTATGTGCAAGGTCCTGGCTTCAACCCCCCTATACTGAAAAAAAATCGTAGCCCTAACTATAAAACCTAAAACTATAGGATTTCTAAGAAAAAGCACAGAAAAACATTTTAACTTGTGATGCCACAAAATATTTTTGTAATAGCAGTGTTGTTAAGTACCGTCAAGTCGGTATCTGACTCATAGTGACCTTCATAGGGTTTTCAGTGGCTGACTGTTTCAGGATTGCCTTGGGAGTGGATTGCCAGGCCCTTCTCCCATTTTTGCTGTGCTGGGAATTGAACTCAGGGCCTCAGAGACTGCAGCGCAGTGCTCTACCAACTGAGCTAAATCCAAGCCCCTATGTAATAGCAATTGTTGTTGTTGTTAGGTGCCGTCGAGTCGGTATCCGACTCATAGCGACCCTCATAAGATTTTCAATGCCTGACCATTTCGGGATTGCCTTGGGAGTGGATTGTCAGGTCCTTCTCCCATTTTTGCTGTGCTGGGAATTGAACTCAGGGCCTCAGAGACTGCAGCGCAGCACTCTACCAACTGAGCTAAATCCCATGTAATAGCAATAGCGTGATTAAAAATAAATGGCAAATCCAGCTTGATCAATAATGAGAACATCTGCTCTTTGAACAAAGATTGTTAAAAGGCGTAAAAGAAAATACAAAAAGCTGGGAGGACATATTTTAAAATCATGTATAAAGAATGCTAGCATTAAATATAAAAGTTTTATTGTATTAAATGTAATATTTGCTTATAAAGAATGTTAGCCAGAATATGTAAACAATTTTTCAATTACAAGATGAAACTCAATGTTGAACGGGGTTCCATGGCTCCTGGCCCCAATGCTGGTATCATCAGACTGAGCCTTAAGTCTCTCTTCATCCAAGAAGCCAACTAACTTCCTCCATCATCCCTCCACTCATCTTGGGTAGTTAGAAACAAGGCTCTAGTTCCTGGGAGCTCAGGGCCAGGCCTGCCTTGATGAGTCACAGTACCTAATAAAACACAGGGACTCTTATCTCCACTCCAGTGCTCACAGATGGAGCCCCTAGACCAGTGCCAGCTTCAGGAGGAGACTGGCACCCCATTGGGAAAAACTCATATTTCAGCCGGCATCACTTCCAGCCTTGAGCAAGCCTGCCAGGTGCCCCTGAAACTGAACAGGTCCCTGCAGCTGTAAGGCTGTGGTGTGACATGGGTTAGCATCAGCCTGGCTGGCCCTCACCCACCCCCCAGCTAACACTGGCAGAGGAAGAGGAGTACAACTCCAGCCACCAGGGGTAGGGCAAGAAGGGGACTGTGTCTTGGACCTCAGTGCCAGGTTGGTCAAGCCTATCATTGGGTAGATTTTTAATAGTCTCTGTTTTCAGCCAGTGCTTGCAGATGGAACCAGTGACAGCTGAAGACCCACAGGTGCCAGAAATTGGACCTTTATCTTCGCCTGCATCTCACGGAGCTAAGGGCAGTGCTCTGAATCAGCTACCTGGATGTTGGTCCTGCCCCAGTGCTGGCTGCTCTCTGCAGGACATGGGCTCTGTTATAAACCAGCGCTGTGGCATCAGTGGCCACGAGGCTGCCCTAAACGTTTCTGCTTGTGCCCAAGGCAGCACAACATGGAGGGAGTGATTGCTTAGGGGCAAGAAAGGCAGGTCCCTGCCAAGTCATTGCCTAGGAGCCTGGGAAGACCCAGACCAGGCAGGATCTCATGGTGCCTGACCGCAGAGTCATGAGGACGTCCTGGTCCCACATGGAGGTTTGTAAGTATGGATTCCCTCTTTAGACATTTCCTCAAGTCATTCAGAACAATGCACCAACTGAAGATCTACTAAAGTCCGAGGTCTGGGGCGACAGCCGACTTGCCACAACTTGGATTTAGGTTGCCATCTAGCGCCAAAATCGGAGCAGTGTCCACTGGATCAGAGAAAATAAACAGCCTTGAAGTTTTGGAAGGACAGACCAAGCAAACCCAGATTGTCAACACAAGAATTAATACCCAGTCCTTCAGTGTGCAAGTGAAGTCACACATCAACTACCATCAAGAATTTTGAGGAAATCACTGCTTCACTTAATGGCTAAAATGAGGTGCATGAAACAAATGATGTGGCATTAAATATATGTGAATTCTCAGATAAACAGTTATTTAAGTGAAACTCAAAGAACTTCAAGAAAATACAGATAAACATTTTAATACTCTGCAAGAAAAACTTAACAAAGGGATGGAAGCAATTTATAAAGTTAAGCAGAAATCCTTGATCTGAAAAATACACTAAGCAAAATCAAAAACATAATCGAAGTTATCAATAGCAGAACAGATCAAACAGAAGAAAGAGTAGTGAGGTCAAATGCAGGCTATTTGAAAATACACAGAGGGAAAAAATAAATAATAAAGAGGAAAAAATAACCCTGATGGGAACTAGGGGACCATATTAAAATCGTAAGTATGTAAATATTCAAGAATAACTTGAATATTGGGGCTGGGATTTGGCTCAGTTGGTAGAGCGCTGCGCTGCAGTCTCTGAGGTCCCGAGTTCAATTCCCAGCACCGCACAAATGGGAGAAGGACCTGGCAATCCACTCCCAAGGCAGTCCCGAAACAGCCATTGAAAACCCTGTGAGGGTCACTATGAGTCGGATACGGACTCGACAGCACTTAACAACAACAACAACAACAACAACTTGAACATCAATATACCCGGAGTAGTAGAAAGTTTATTCAAAGATGTAGTAATAGAAAAACTGCCAAACCTAGAGAAAGATACAACTATCCAGATACATGAAGATAAAAGGCATTAGTCAGTCCATCACAAGGCATCTTATGGTCAAGACCTCTAAGGTTAAAGATGAAAACATGATTCTTAAGTGAGCAAGAGAAAATAAACAAATAAGACTTCAAATTGGTTTAGTTCACCTGACTTCAGACTTCTCAGCAAAAGTCTTACAGACCAGGAGGAAGTAATATGAGATTTTCCATAGTACTGAACAAAACAAAAACAAACAAAACACAAAAACTGTGAACCAAAACACTGAAGCCATTAGAAATGAAAGATAAAAAAATTCCTTGATAATCAAAAACTATAGGAAATGCCTAAGAGAGTTCTTCGAACTGAAATAAAAAGATGATAATGAGTAAGACAAAAATATTTAAGTTGTAAATCTCACTGGAAAGAGTAACTACATATACAGATCTAATTTTGTAAACATGGTGTCCATTTGTACCTTTTGCATGAAAATTAAAAAATAAGGCAATCAAATTACCATTTATCCTCAAATCTAACCCACATATTGTCAACAATTTGAGAGGGCTACAAAATCAGATATGGATTAGAATTGCTCTAGCTCTCTTGTGCAAATCCAATTCCATGCAATTCTATTCCACATCTGATTTTGTAGCGCTCCAAAATTATTGACAATGTATAGATTCAATTCTAAAATTATAATAATCATAATAACAGCATTAATATGTTGTTGTTAGGTGATTAGAAAATATAGAAAGAAGTAAAATGGAATATTAAAATTCAAAATGTGGTAAGGAGTGGAATAGAAGGGTAGATTTTTATTAGCTTATTTTCCTTGTTTATTTTTTGTTCCTTTTAATATCTTAATGATCAGTGTCATTACTATTACTTCAAAATATCTTGCTGCAACCAAAATCCTTTTTGTAAGTCTATGCAAGTCCTTACAGGTGAAGTATTTTCTATATTTAAAAACAAAGGTAACCACAAAGCAAAACTCCATAGTAGATACCAAAAATCATTAACAAATATCAAAACACATTACTAGAGTAAATCACTTAACTACAAAGTAAGGTAGGGATAAAGTAAGAAATTACAATAAAAGTAGAAAATAAGGATCAAAATGACAGTAGTAAGACCTCACCTAGTAAGAGTTCACATATATAGAGAGAACAAGTTATATAATTAAAAGATGTAGAATGGTTGAACATATTAAAAAGACTCAACTACATGCTGCTTCGCCTGCAGCCGTAGCCCTGTGGCATCCGATCCCGTCAGATCTTGGAAGCTAAGCAGGGTCAGGCCTGGTTAGTACCTGGATGGGAGACCGCCTGGGAACACCAGAAGCTGTAGGCTTGGGAGAAGGACCTGGCAACCCCCTCCCAAAAATCAATCTGCCATTGAAAATCCTATGAACAGCAGAGAAGCACTGACAATAGTGTTTCCCCTGTTGTACAGAGGGTCGCTATGAGTCGGGTACCAACTCAAGGGCACCTAACAACAACACATGCTGCTTAGAAGAAGCACATTTCACTTCTAAGGATATGCATGGGCTGAAAGTGGAAGGATAGGATATTTCATGCATATGGAAAGAAAAAGAAACCAAGATTAGCCACACTTATATTAAACAGAATACACACACACACAATTTTTTTTTTTTTTTTTGGCAGTACAGGGAGTTGAACTCAGGGCCTCATGCTTGCATACTTTGCAAGTGCTATACCACTCAGCTACACCCCCAGCCCACTTTTTTTTTTATTTTTACTTTTTGAGACAGGGTTTTGCTAATTTACACAGACTGCCTCTGGTCTGGAATTTGTGATCCTCCTGCCTCTGCTTCCTGAGTCACTGGGATTATAGTCACTCACCATGGCACCCCGTTAACAGAATATATTTTAAAGTCAAATCAGTATAGATCTGGAAAGTATAACACCCTTCTGTAATCCCAGTGACATGGGCAGCTGAGGCAGGAGAACCCAAGTTTGAGGAACAACACAGCCTGTGCAACTTAGTGAGACCCTGTCTCAAAATAAAAATAAAAATAAAAATAATGGTCTGGGATACAGCTAAGCGGTTAAACACTTACCTCATCTGTATGAGGCCCTGGCCTCAGCATTCAGTACTGCAAAAAAAAAGTAAGTATAAAGATGAAAGAAAAATTATTATATAATGATAAAGAGATTAATTCATGGAGAGAAAATGATAATTTTGAATATATATTCATTCACTATTATAATACTGAAATATATAAAGCAAACATGAATAGACCTAAAGGGATAGACTCCAGTATAAGTACAGTAGGCGAATTTAGTATACCATTTTTAGCAAAGTGCAGATCATTGAGAGGAAAAAAGAAACAAACAAGAATTAGTAAGGTCAAACTATGCCCTAAATCAATTGTATCTAAAAGACACCACACAACATTCCATTGAGTAGTTGCAGAATATACATTCTCCTCAGCTCAGGGAACATTATCTAGGATACATCATATAGCAGGTCACAAAACAAGTGTCAGTAAACTTTTAAAAAATTAAAAGCATTTTGAGTATCTTTCCTCACAACAATTCAATAAAACTGAAAATCAATAACAAGAAAAAATTTGCAAAATATGTATTTCCAAATTGGTAATTTGACAATAGTGTTTTCCAAGATATGAAAGTTCAGGGTATTTTTAAAATGTATCTTCTAGATAAAGTCTTAATTAACAGAGCCTGTCAAAAACTCATTATACTTCTACTTCTTAGAATGCAATCTATGTAAGACTAGACAATAGGTCAATACACCACATCCTTAAGGACAAGTCATTTACTAGTGAATAAAAGAAATCCATCCACCCAGTAAACACTCTATCAAAAAGACACCAGCAACTGTCACTAAAACAGGTAATGCATCAAGGATTTAAATAAATGCTTTTGGAGATTTTACTTGTTTATTTTGTTTTGTCGGATGTCACTTTGGGTGTGATGCAAACAGCACACCATGGTTATGTGTGATTTCCACACACACAGAAAAATTATACATAATTTCACACTATTATTTCAAATATGTTTACACTTGAGAAAAATGATAAGGGCTGTTATTTATGTAATCAAAAACGCATTCTATTTCAAGTCTTTCACCACACAAATGTTTAATTTGCAACAATGAGTGAAGAGCTATCACTTCTTTAGATTATTGAGTCATTGGATAAAAATAACTTGTGCTTCCAGAGACTAGTGAAAGAGGCAAACAGGTAACTTAAAGACTACCATGTAATATAGTGAATGCTGCACAGGGCTATAGAAAATGAGTAGGAAGAGCAGAAATGTCTAAGTGAAAAAATGATAAGATACGCAAAAATGTTCAAATTTCATTGTCTTTACTATGATGTCATCAATATCACATAGAAGCAAAAATTTACTAAAGATCATTCAAAAGTGACTGCAGCAGTATATACACAGGGATCTGCAGGAAAATCAAGCAGGATTCAGAAAAGGGTGGGGAACCAAGGACATCGTTGCTGATGTCAGGTGGATGTTAGCCGAAAGCAGAGGATATCAGAAAGGTGTCTATGTTTTATGGACTATGCAAAGGCATTTGACTGTGTGGAGCACAACAAATTATGGATAACACTGCAAAGAATGGGAACACCAGAGCACCTAAATGTACTCATGAGGAATCTGTGCATAGACAAGGAGGAAGTCATTCAAACAGAACAAGGGAACATTGTTTGGTTTAAAGTCGAGAAAGGTATGGATCAGGGCTGTGTCCTTTCACCATATCTCTACAACTTCTATGCTGAGCAAATAATCCAAATCAGGATAGAAATCTGCTTCAGATTATTGGCTTAATAATGAATTATAAACGCAGATGGTGCAAACTTCAAGAACTCCAAAAGAAAACATCCACCGTGCAACTACACTAGACGTTTTAGCAGCCATCTAAGTGATGGGCGGGCTGGGATTTAGCTCAGTGGGTAGAGCGCTGTGCTGCAGTCTCTGAGGCCCCGAGTTCAATTCCCAGCACCGCAAAAATGGGAGAAGGACCTGGCAATCCACTCCCAAGACAATCCCGAAGCACTCAGCCATTGAAAACCCTATGAGGGTCGCTATGAGTCGGATACCGACTCGACGGCACCTAACAACAACAACAAGTGATGGGCATTGAGCTGGGATTTAGCTCAGTTGGTAGAGCACTGCGCTGCAGTCTCTGAGGACCTGAGTTCAATTCCCAGCACCGCAAAAATGGGAGAAGGACGTGGCAATCCACTCCCAAGGCAATCCTGAACCAGTCAGCCATTGAAAACCCTATAAGGGTCGCTACGAGTCAGACATGACTCGACGGCACCTAACAACAAAAACAACAATGATGGACATAAGAAAACCTCCCATTTCAAATCCAGCCAAGGTAGAAGAGCCTTGGTCAATTCCTACTGCAGAGCCCAGCGAGGACGTGGGAGAGGCACCGGCCCAAGGCAACAGGACACAAAATAAGAGAAGGAGCTGTGCCCTGGCATAAGGGCAAAACTGAAGTACAAAAGAAATGAAAAAAGGAAAAAAGAAGCACTTGAGAAGCTCAGGTTGACAAACAGTTCTGTCCAACTTCCAGAGAGAAATCTCAGTCTGAGCCACGTGGGTTACCTGCGTGACATTTTCCCACTTCTGAGATGACTCACTCTTCTCAAGTATGCAAGGAACTTTTCCCAGAATAGATCCCAAGCTTGGCCAGAAAGCAAATTTCAGGGTATTTCGAATGGCTGGAATAATATAGAATATACTAAAAAGGATGGAGAACTTTTTTTTAAAAAAAGAATAAGATGAAACAGAAATTAAGAAAAAATATTTTCAGATTAGTGCATGGAAAATATAAATTAGAAAATATTTTGAGTGGAGGTAAAATGAAACTGAAACATTACAAACTTTTCAAGGCAGCTAAAGCAGAATTAAAGATGCCACTATGTTCTTAGGGGGCTTGGTGCTCACCTGGTACTCACTCAAGAGGCTGAGACAGGGTTGTGAGTTCAAGGCCAGAGGCAGGCTGTACAATTTAGAGAGAGCCTATCTCAAAATGAAAAATAAAAAAGGGGGCTAGGTGAGCAGCTCAGTGGTCTAGCAGGCATGAGGCCCTGGGTTCAACCACCTAGTACTAAAAAAAAGCTGCAATTATATACATATACATATACACATACACATACATATATATACATATACATATACACATACACACACACATATATATATACACATATACATATACACATACACACACATATATATACACATATACATATACACATACACATACATATATACATACATATACATATACACATACACACATATATATATATACATATACATATACACATACACATACATATATATACATATACATATA